>JAPYZC010001825.1:0-37887 GCA_030522665.1 Ichneumoninae sp. A BG-2022a | reverse complement strand
TCGTCGCGACACCCGGCAAGACATCCAGCAAAACGCAAGAAAATCCAGGCATTCATGAACACCAGTGTACACACACTGATAAAAAACACGGTTGAATCAACTAAAATTCGGGCTGGGACGTTCAACTAAATATTTTGTTGGTACACCTAAAAAATTGGTTAGTTCAACAATTTTTTGGTTGAATTCACAAAAATATTGTTGAGCCATTAAAATATTTTGTTCGACCGGCAAAATATTTTTTTCAACGTCCCTGCCCGAATCTTAGTTTATTCAACTGTACTTTTTTATCAGTGTGTGCTATCCAGAAAGTTAAAAGAGGTGCATCTGAACGTTCTTTATGCATTTACTTTTACGATTAAGAAAACTAAACATGATAAAAGTCGTTCGGCGATACAGCAGAAATAAAATGACAATAGTCGTTAAAAAAAAAAAACAAATTATAAAGGTCGTTTAGCGATACCGCAGTAATAAAATGATAATGGCCGTAAAAAAAGCGACAAAAAAAAATGGTAAAAGTCGTTCAGTGACGCTGCAGCAATACTTTGGACCGCTACTTCCGGTTGCATCGCGTACCGGAAGCAGGTAGGTATGATCTGTCGTTACCCTTGTCCGCTTTTGAAAATAACAGTAAAAAATCACCTGCACGCGATGGTTCTCCTTGTCGCACACGTAAATGAATCCAAGGGCGTCGGTTGTTATGCCCCATGGATAATTGAACCGGCCATCGGCGGTGCCCTGCGAGCCGAAGGTCCGCAAGAAGCGGCCCGACGGATCGAGCACTTGGATCCGATGATTGTACCGATCAGCGATTATGAATTGACCGATTCTGTTGACTGCCACACCGGCCAGACAGTCGAACTGTCCCTCTCCGCTTCCGTACGTACCAAACTCCTTCATGAAGTTTCCGTTTCCGTCGAAGACCTGCGCGAGCGAAACGATAATCAGTATCTTGCCGAGGAAACGCGTTTTTATTGATATCACGAAAAGTGCCGAGGCCTACTTGTACACGATGGTTGGAGCTGTCGGCCACGACGATAGAGTTGTCTGGGCCAACTGCGAGGCCTCTCGGCCACGTAAAACATCCGGCACCGCTCCCCCGCATCCCAAATTTAAACAGCTGCCGCCGCTTCAGCAGGTACTGATTCCTGAAACGATATAAGAAAGACAATTTTTTAATATTAATAGCCCCGAGTGGTTCAATATAATTTGGGTAAACTGGATGACTGCTCACCTAGTGGAGGAACCTGCTGGGGCGGGTATAGCGGGAGCTGCTGTAGGGGACGTGGGGGAGCCTGACGGGTTTTTTTGGTCGTCGTCAGAAGATTCGAAGGAGGTTTGTCCGGTGTGCCTGAGGGGCAGGCCTAGGGACAGTCGCCTCGAGGCTGCACTCGCACTGCAAATAAAATATAAAAAAATCGGTTGTTTCTTCATTTTCATGATTGCTTTTTTACCCTTTAAGAAGAACTTCATGAAGGACAATAAATTAAAGTCCGTTACGATACACTGAGAAAAGCTTTCATAGTAAATAGTTCCCAGAGGGGACGTCTATATTTTACAGTTACGACAATGACCAAAAATTATCATTGTAACTATGATTATAGTTAAATCAATTGAATATATTGTTACGGCCGAGCCAATAATAACACCACAGTAAAAAATTAAAAGGGGGCGGTATTTATTAACCAATAGATTCTCCTTAGACAAGACTGTCAAATTACGATCTCGTATCGTCCGTTCAACTGTCCGTTCGATGCGAGCGGATCCATTCCATTCCCATGTGCTCGCATCGATCGACATATGAGTTAATCAATGAGCTAATTCCGTTACAATATACTATCGCGAACTATCTATATAGACGTCCCCTCTGGGAACTATTCGTTATAGTAGGCATTTTTTTTCCTTTTTTTCTCAGTGTAACATAGAAAAATACTTGTCGCTCACCTCGAGGAGGGAATCGACGAAGTCGACGAGGGTGGCTCCTTGTCCTTGGTGCTTCGATTGCCGTACTTGTTCTTGAGATAGCGCGCCCAGGAGCTGAGGGCAGCGCCGTCCTTCTCCGTGCCCCCTCGATCCCGGTCGGGGCTCGGTTCCCGCGATTTAAGAGCGTGAGTACTGCGACTCCGGGCCAGTTCCGAGCCGGCCCCGTATTTAGCGGCGAGATAAGCGTTCGGCGATTGGGTCGTCGGCGAGGGTGGATCCTCGTCCAAGTCAAGATCGTCGTTGCCGAAGTTGTGAGAGCTCCTCGAACGCGCCAATCTCTGTCGTCTCTCCTTGAGGGCCGCGTAACGCGACCTCGGTGACAGAGGCTCGACTTCCGGTTCCGGCTCCCTTTCCCTCTCACGCTCGCGCTCACGCTCACGTTCGCGCGGCGTCGTCACCGCTGCTTGGCTCCTGCTCTTGTTCAGGAATCTGGAACCGAGCAGCAGATAGTGGTTTCCCCACGTCACGTCAAGGCGTCATAACTGATGCACTCGCGATAATTGGCCTAGAGCGAGATAACAACAATGTTCTCGTTCGGACTGAGAGAGAGAGATAGAGAGAGAGTGAGCGAGATAATGTCCGCTCCACTGCAGGAGTCAATCGATACCCGTCCTCGCAACACGCATCTGTACGTACGAAAACCACCCCTGCCCCCCCCCACCCCTCGCTCCCTTGAGCACCCTACATACCCCGTTCACAGCGACTGAGACTATCACACGCCCGATGCTAATTGCGCGGATGGTCTCTGCGTGGACCATTATACTAATATATGCATCGATCCAATTCCTCCGCCACTCTGTCGAGGACAAATCTAATCAACGGGAGCCGATGGCGTTGCAAAAACACCCTGTTCTTGCGCGGAGTACAATTTTTAATAGGCTCGCAATTAACGTTAAGTTGGCTATGACAATAATTTTTTATTCGTAGGTCTGGTTATTTGACTGCATGAATTAATTTTCTTTTTTTTAATCATACAGTTAAGTAACTAGCGAAGTAACTAGATCTTGAATCCTGTTGTTCGACTATGCGAATGAAGAATTATTGTTATTAGACGCGTGGTTATCGAGAGACTGAATAATACGTTTTTTTTTTTTTAATGACGAAGAAAAGGGGATTTTCTTTTGGATTTTCACGGCAGAATTTTTTATCTCGATAGTGTAGTCTTCGTGGAAGAAATGTCGTTGCGAGATACGTGCGCGTAGTAAAATCTTTCTTTCGAATCTGGTAACGTAGTTTTGGATAGTGAAGTAGTGTCTGCCGGGATGAGTGATGTGACGTGATTCATGGAACTGGAATGTCTCCTATCAATGTTGAACGTGACGAGAATGACCGAGTCTTCGTGTGATTCCTCGATGTAGCACGTGTGCCTGTCGAAGCGATTTATTTTTTTTTTATTTTTTTTTTAATTTTATTACTGACGTCAAACACGGAAAATCGGCTGGCAAGCGTTATATTTGCGATCAAACGGGTCCACTTTCGTAAGTCTTCTCGGGCATCTCATACCGAGGAACTACAAAGTCTCACACCCGTTCGCCTTCCTCGATGTTAGTCCGAGTCCCTGGGTTCAGATTGTCTTCTTCGCGATATTCGGACGGAGAGAATTCGAAAAATCCACATTATTATAAATAAATACGTCTAATGACGAAAACGCATGACAAACAATGTAAGTGAATGGACAATGATAAGAGGATAGACAAAACCATCGAAACTGGCAAGCGGGATTCTGCAATGCTGTTACGCGTCAACGAGGACCTTGTTCCTTGTTTCTTTTATTTTTATTTTTTTTCATTTTTGTCTTTTTCGTATTCGTGTCGTTTTTTTTTGCTTTGCTTTGAGAGGGAAATAAATGAAACGAGTTATCCACATGACTGCAGTTTATTCACCACATCAACAAACTGGACGAAAAGAACTAACGACTAGAGAAAAAAGTACAAAAACTTATATGATAGTGGAAATACAAGAACGGGAATTGTGCGAGCGCCGAGGGATCGTTTTTTATCGATCGTTACGAGGATAAGAGCGAAAATCGATTATAGTGATCTTCTCGACGTCCGCACTTTTCCCGCGCGTATTTTTTTATATTCAGTGTACAAACGACTTTAAAGACTCTAAAGCTCTTCGCTTAATCCTCGTATAAAGCTGCTCGGGACTGGGGCATGGCACGGGGCGGGAATTCAAGAACTACGTAACTCTGTAACATCCTCTCGAAAGACTCTCAAGATCTCTTCTACAAGCTTCTATCGAAACTAAGCGCGTATAAAAAAAGAAAAAGATAGAAGGGAAACAGAAAGAGAAAAAAAAAAAAATAAAATAAACCACGAGAACAACTACGAAGCTACGTACTTGAGCAATATCAGTTACGCAATTAAAAGCGAAAATTAGGAACGTTAGCGTTCGACGGCTATGCACGTGTAAATACGTATCGATTATCACAATGTGTAAAGAAGAAAAATGCAGCGACATTGTTATACTTTTTTTTGGCTTATGTGTTATCTTTAATATCGGCGGCGCGTATCGGACAATTCGAGACGCGTAGCAACTCGGTAATCGGGAACGCGAGCGGGCACCACGGTTTTCGATTTCTTCGTCTCCGACGCGATTTTTCGTTCATATTTTTTTCCTTCGCTCTTCTTTCTGTCCCTCATTTCCGCATTATCGTATTTCAATTTTCTCGTCCCCTCGCCTCCCGTCTCGTCGATATTTCCTTTTCATTATCTCGCTCTCACTTTCTACAGCGACTATACAGAGACCGAAATCATTTTTTTTCGACATCGACGCGACAATACTTTCACTGCTCAGTCATAGGAACAGATTCGTTAGAACGCTATAACACAGTACGGACACACAGAAGACGGTGGTTACCATTTGCATTGGTATATTCATCGGTGTTTCGTCATGGTCCTCCCTGTCACCAGTTCTGCCCCGCTCGTACTCTTCGAGGTCTTTGCTCTCTGAGGACAGTTCTCTCGTCACGGTGCCGACGCCGTTCTCGGCCTTGTTTTTCCGTAATTGCGAGGCCCCGGCGATGAGCTTTGCGTCGTCGTCGACGTCGACCGTGCGAGCGAGATTCCTCGAGGACGTTTCCCCGTTATCCTCTCCGGTACTTATCCCGGAGTCGTTTTCTCTCGGTGGTAATGTTCCGTTTATTCTGCTCGACGAATCCTCGACCCTCCCGTCGCTATCACCGACGATCTCGTCACTCACTCGATCCTTCCCAGCGTCATCCGTCTCGCGCTCCCCAAGAAGCACCCAACTTTGATCGTCGCTGAGCGAGCCGCGCCCGCTTCCGGTCGAATCTCCCCGCGAAGAATTACCGCGAAGCTCCTCCCTCAGCGAATCCTCGTCGCTCGACAGAAACATCCTCGATATGTCGAGGCTCGAATTATCGTCGGTTCGGTGTGAAGCGGCTTCCGAGCTCCGAATTCCCTCGATCGGCGAAGTCGCTCTCTCGGACTCGCTCCCGGATTCCTCGGACACCAACCATCCGTTACTCCCGATCGTGCTTCCGCTCTCTCGTATCTTGCTCGAGGACAATGTTTTACGGTCGTTCGAGAGATCGTCGCTCGGCGACGATTCGCTCTCCGTCCCGACGGAACTCTCCACCCCCCTCGTTGAATCTTCGTTATAAAAATCAGTCTTATCAGTTTCCTCCCGATCGACGCTCGCCTCTCGGGGATGACCGTCGACCGACGGACCATAGCTCGGCGGAATTGTACTCTGCCTGTTTCCCGTTTGCGCCTCTTCGTCCGCGACGACCCATCCGTTATCGTCGAAGAGATTCTCCACCTTTTCCACGATAAAATTCCTCTGCTCCTGAGTCTCAACGTCACTCTCGCCTCTCCTCCTCGGCCCCTCCGCGTCCGTCCCGTTGAGAGCTTCGCGCACCGAACTCTCCTCGGATTCTGTTTCGGTATCCGTGGACTCCTCGTCGCTGCTCGCCGTGCCCGTCAACTTCTCATCCGACTTATCGGAATTCGACTCGGGCATCGGAGCTCCGGCGTTACCTTCGAATCCGACCTTCGCCCTCGCCTCTTCACCCTTCGTCGGATTATCCTCCTCGGCGTCGTTACTCTCCTCGGTTTCCTCGATTCTCGTGAGAAATCTCTCGCCGGATTCCTCGAGACCCATCGAGTTTACCTCGGCTTCGCCGGCGCCGTGCCCGTTGCTGTTCTTCGCGCAACCTTCGGAACCTTCCGAGCTCGGATCGACCACTTCGCTTGCCGAATCCGCCTCGACCTCGTCCACCCTCTCGCGGTTATTCAAATTTTTCGAGACACCCGAGTCGCCGGAAGCCTCGGGCTTATCGAAAATGGAATCCTCGATCGCCGCGTCGCGATGGCTCTCCACTCGCGAGCCAATAATTCCTGATACGCCGGTGAAGTCCTCCCTCGAACGGTTATAGTCGCGGACTACGCGCGCGAGAAAATCGTCGATCCTCTCGTCGTCGTCCTGGCGTCCGATGGAATCACCGTTACCGTCGACTTGCCTTCGCTTCGAATTCGCATCTTTCTCGGCGACCGCCGCCGGCCCGATGTTTCCACTCTCGGTCGAGTTCACCGTTGCCTCCTCGTTAGTGCCGTTTTTACCGTCGAACGCGTCCGCGTCGCCGTTGATACCGTATTTCACGTTTCCCATCGGCGCCCTCGCGCTCTCGTAACTATCGACGATTTTATTGTTATTGAGCTCCGTCGACGAAGCGTTATCGCGAGACTCTACGTTACCGGGGGTTTTAAGATCGCCATTGTTATCGTTAGAAGGAACGTTGCCGGTTGCGCGAACGGTCTCGACGCTCTCGGAATCACTGTCCGAGGACTCCGAGGAATCGGAGGAATCGTCGCTAGATACCGTCGTATCGACCCCGCTCAATGACTCATCCCTCAATCCCGTGTCATCACGAGCTGTTAAAGCGTTTACGTTATCCTCGACTATCCTATCGGTCGACGCCGACGACGCCGACGTAGCATCATCATCGACAACCTCGTTATCGCTACTAACGATCCTAAAACGATTATTATCCAGGGGATTATCGGAATTGGAAGTCATCAAGTCGTCAATGCCGTGAGCTTTTTCTACGAACCTGCTGGTATAGCCGGGCGTCGACGATGCCGATGTGCTGGTTGGCGAGGACAGCGACGGACTTCCCCTCGGTGACGTGTACCTTAACACGTAACAGCAATATTTATACGCGCACCAACGAAAAAACAGACAATCATTTTTCTACATATTAACGATTCATCGCTATGCGACAGAGTTTTTGTGTCCTGGGCTTGTGACAGTCAAGACCTATGTGTTTTTTTTTTTTTTTTTTTAAACGAGGGTAAGACAAATATATTCGCAATTTAGTTAGAGCAGGATTCATCCGCTGAGTTTTATCTATATATGTGGCGCATAGACTCACCTTGTAGAAGGCGAATCCTCCTTGCTTCCGCGTCGGGCTTCGGCGCTTCTCGCAAGAAGAGGACCGATGTCGGTTCGCGCCATGGCTGATTCGCTCCTCTGACGTTCTTGGGTAGGCGCGGCTGCGGTTGTCGGGGTCGAGGGATGGGCCTCGGTTTCCGACTCTTCCTCGGTCTCGGACTCCGTCTCCTCCGAGGAACTGGTCGTCTCGTCGTCGTCGTCGTCCTCCACCTCGTCCTTCTTCTTCGGCTCTTCGCGCACGGCCGGCGTTGGGGGTGGAGGCGCTGCGCGATTACCTGCGTAAAACGAACAACCGCGAGTCTTAAATTCCATCCTCAGTTCGCTCCGGCCATCTATGGTCTCCCGTCGAAGCTTTCGTTTTTATCAAATTTTACTTTTTGTCAAATTTTTCTTTTCATCAAATTTTTCTTTTTATCAAATTTCTCTTTTTATCAAATTTCTCTTTTTATCAAATTTTGCTTTTTATCAAATTTTTGTCTTTATGAAAAATCTATTTTTATCCATCTTTGATTTTTGTCAAATGTTTTTTTTTTATTAAATTTTTGTTTGTATCAAATTATTACCTGCGCCTAAAAAACGGCTTTGGAAGGGTCTGGGACTGCTGGTAGGCGTGGTAGTGGATTCCCGGCTGGAGGATGTGGTGAGGCCCGGACCCGAGGATACGGTGGTCGTCGTGGGCGTGGGCGGTGCTCTCGAGAGATACTTTTGCTTCATCTCTTCGGCGGTGAATGGTGCACCGGTGCTACGAATACCGGAACCGGCGGAGCTCTCGGAACCCGTGCTCGAGTCCGACGAGGCGCTCCTCGCTGCCGGAGTGTGTGCCTCCGACGATGTTCTCCTGTCAAGAATTTCGTACTTGTGACCAATACAGCAGCACCCAAAAATCGGCGACCGTTCTCGAATCTCGAGGGTCGCCGCCTCCAGGAATGAATGACAATTTAATGAGATGAAGATGAAGAGTGTCCGCCTCGAACGCCGAGGTACCTCCGGTATCCGCGAGGCACTCGGAGCTCGGTGAATGGCGCGCTGATGACGAAGTTGTTACGATTATGTGAAACGATCGAACATCGTAGTCAATCCCTAACGTTCGCGAGACTGTCACGCTCGCATCACAGTACTAATTACTACAAACTACACAGAGAGAGTATAATGAATGGTATATAATGTGAGTGGTGACGACATTGATAACTTTATTGCCGGCGAAGAAGACGCGAGACAAAAATTCATTGGGCGGTACACATAGAGAACATTGATTTGCACAAAAACACAAGACACATTAGTACAACCAGTAGGTTCGGGCTAACGAATACGCGACGTGTCGTTTGGTTTGCTGTTGTTTGTTGCAAAGGGCGAGCCACAGTTATGCAATTGTTTTGCTGGCTGACCCTGGAAAAGAGAAGGTGAGAATAGGCTTTTGATAAACAAAAAAAAGTTTGTCACGTAAACAAATTGGATCTTTCTTTAATCGTTGCGGATACAAAGCAAGGGGGTTCATTCGGTTTCTTCGCGTATCGGCAGTACGCATAGGGGAGAATCCGATTGATGCAAGTTTGTACTTTTTTTTCACTCAATACGCACACTCGAGAACCGGTACTGCGCCGAGGGCTCAAACGGGATCGAAACACTTTTTACACACAAAATTTAATCCTACGGAGAAACACGCAGTAGTCCCGCTGTGATACAATTGGCATCGAAATTTGTCGCACAGTCAACGATGCTCTTAAACGACGCACGTCGAACCTCTCGGCGATCGACAACGTGGCGTTATTTTTAATTACTTTATCTAAAAGAAAGCAGCGAACAATTTCTTCTCTATAAATTGTAGAAGCTTGACTATTGTACATTCTTGTATATACAATATTTGCATGATACGCATGTATAATTATTATTATCGTAACAATGGTAAGAGCGCGTGACGAGAGGGTAGAAAAAGCCACCGGGCAGCGGAAACGTTGTGTTTTTGGCGGATAAACCTCAATCTAGCTCTCGCGATCGTCATCGTCACTGTGGACTCTCTTTACCTTGCTATCGGTGTTCTTCTCGTGGGCTCGTCGGGCTCGCGCTCTTGGGTCTCGCGAACGGGCGTGTGAACCGGCGACGGCGGGACCGGCTGTCGCTCCTCCACCGTTTCCACTTGGGTCGGCGAGCTCTTGTTCTGCTTCTTGATCCTCGATATCTCGTCGTCCTCGCTGACCTGCTTAGCCATCGCAGTGGGCGCCTTCCTCACTTGGATCTGTCGTGATCAAAAGAAAGAAAAAAAAAGAAGAAAATACTCCGGTTTACGTCGGACTCGTGCCAGATTCGGAACGTTGCCAATGCGATATTCGTGCATCCGGCGTAATAATTCAATCGTTTTAGCATAAAACGATAGTCGGACGGGGTCGGAGGCAGATACGCTAGTCGCGGCGCGGTGCATTGCGTGGTTACGGTCCACTGTCGGGTAAAGGACTCGCACGATATCTGCGATCTCTCGTAGATAGTTTCGTGCTGTGCAGGAGATTCGTAAATTTTTCTGGATAATTGGCTCCGATAATCGGATCCTCCAGTTTCCGGGTGAGGGAATTATTTATCTTTTTTATTTTATTTTTTTATTTACTTTTTTTTTTCGTTACTCTGGTGAAAAAGTCGGATAGTTGAAACAAAGGGGACGCGGCATTAATCTTTGTCGCATGTGAAATAATAAATTACTCCCGAAGGGTCCGACTACAATGCGAGACGGCGGCGCTTTTCAAACAAACTAAATAAAATCGCGAGGGACCGAAAAATTACGCATGTGCACGATCTACAAAGAAAAAAAGATTCATCAACGAACTACTATAGAGTAAAAAAAAAAGAGGAAACTCTGCTTTATTATTAGTCCGTTACTCTAACGAGGCGCGCATGCTTTTTATCGCATTGCCGCATCATATCGACGCCGATTAATAATAGTTGCATATAAAAAAAAAGAGTGTCGAGTGACGATAAATAAAAAGAAAAAAGAAAATCTCAAATTTGTCAACGCCGACGATATTCAACGTGTAAGCCTCACAGTAAAATATTAACCAGACTGAATATGACATAAAGAGTTTTATAAATATTATGTAAAAAAAAGAATCAACAAGACCACATTGTCATTTATTAGAGCCAATAGTTTGTGTGTTGTTTTTCTTTCACTGGTTATTAATCAATCAAACGTTGTCGTTTTCGAACTTATTTTTCGTTGCGTGGATCGTTCGAGCGCGAGGTGGGCTGATCCGATCAGAGTTGCAAACGCACGGAATGGCAGGAAAATCACTGTCAAAAAAATAATAAATTCTCGTGGTCTTTACACCGCCTTTAATATTAACAAAAAAAAACTACTCGAATTAACGTGCAATCATTCGGCCATCGACGGCAAACTAGCTTTCTCCGTATCTACGCACTACGTTCTTTTTAATCGTTGTATAATTTTTTGTGTTAAAAAAAAAAAAAATAACGATAAACGTGCAGGAGACTGTTCACTCACCTGAGGCTTCGGTGCTTGCGGTTGAGCCGGAGCGGGTTCCTCCTTCTTCCGCTTTCCGGCTCTCTCGCACTCCTGAAGCTTCTTCATGACGCGCGGCGAGTCGGTCAGCCTGAAGATGCCGGAAAGCGGACCACGGGCCGCGTCCTCCGTGTCGAGGACTTTTTCCCGTGGATTCGCGTCCGCCGGCGTCGACGAGAATCTCACCGTGGACCTCGTGTCCCCGTCGGACTCCTCGCCGTCGCGATGGCGCATGAATCGGCTCCGGTACCTGGATTTGTTCCTCGGTGCCTCGTACTCCGGGGCGTCGTACCTTTTCGAAATTAGAGAGGAGACAGAATTAAACTCAGTATCGCGGAGCTTGCGAGCCCTCGTGCCCGGAGGGTGCGCTTCGCGTAGGGTTGCTCCGCGGCGTTACATCGTCATCTCATCTCCATTAGCGTGGGAATGGGAGCGCGAGCCGCGGAAGGCTCCGGTTGCAAGAAGGGCGCGCATAATATTGTGCAATTTGCATTGCATCCGCGGGGATCCGCTTCTTCCCTCGTATCTCGCGCGGGAAACGAGCTGGCAAATGGTCTGGCAAATATTATCCTACACGTGCATGCGGCAATTAAATTTGCGTGTGTTTGCGGAGAGGTATAACGCCGGAGAAGGAGGCCGGTTATTCCAGGCGCGAGACGGTATTTTTTACGGCCGGAGACATCCAAGGCCGAAATTTTCTCACCCCGGTGGAAAAATTTACCGAAAGAAGGCACGTTATTTATAACACATGCCGAAATAGATATGTGGGTCGTGAAGAACAAAAAAATAAAAAAATAAACAAAATAAAAGAGAAATAAAAAAAAAATGACCTCGATGAAGAAGAAGGCGCGAGGCGTGCGAGATACAGCGGCGGCGAAGAGGCTAGATATTGGCCTAAGGCCAGAATAATCTGCGACGGCGATCGAAGGCCTTTTTACAGGCCACCAACGTTTCGAACGTGCCCGGTTTACGAAAGAACGTCGTTGTAGCTCAAGGGACACCGAGAGGACGCCGATGCAAGAAGGACGACGGGAATATTGTACACTTCTTTACGCTAGGCTGAAAGTTCTCTTTCTCAGCTGGAACGGCGACGGTACGCGGATTCGCCTCGAGAATCTCAAAGATGTAGGACATTTCGGCAGGAGACTCAACCCTTCATCATTTTTTTTTCTTTTTTTTTTATAACTCTCTTTCCCTTTCTCCTTTCGTGCCATCGAGGAATCGGTGTACCTGGGCTTCGTACATACTGCGAAAAAAAAAATCGAGTCGTACGATATATAAATATACACTAACTCGTAATCGGGAACGTATCGATTTCTGGCCAAACGGTCTTCCTCCTGTTGACGATATTGGGATGCCAGACGATGGTCGCTCTTGCTCCTCATTAGCCCGGGGGAACCACCGGGCGGTGCCAATCCACCCGTCGTACCCAAGTGTCCTCCACTTCCGGTTTCCGGCTTGATGTTGAGCTCACCGTAACCCGCCACGTGAAGGACCAGCTGATTGGGCTCGTGAGCCATGACGAAACGCACACGACGACCGTAGTCGCCGGCCTCGTACTCGAAGTTCCTGCAACCACAGACCAACGACACAATGCGTCAACGTTTGATTAACGAAAAGTGGAAAAAATTGGAAAGGGGAGGGGGAGTTAATTTAATCTCAACATCGATGGGAAAGAAGGAACACAATCGCGCCGGAGGAGCCTTTTTAGCGATTTAATCAAATGAAACCGTACGAGTTTCTTTCCGGCGCTATTGCAGACTCTGGCGATTCTTTCGATGATCTTTCCTCGCTGTATTCAAAGGATACATTAAATTCTTAGAAGAAAAAATGAAAAAACTAAAAAATGAAAGAAGGGAAAGAGAACCTACCTGATGAATTCGACCGTACGAAGAAAGAGCTCCTTGGTATCGAGAAGTTCAGCGTCGTCCCACGGCACATTCTCGTTTATGTGAGCGTCAGCGAGATCGCAGTTACTCTGAATGTTTGCTATCTCGAGCTCGAGATTCTCCTTAAGTTGAATAAGACCCCGGATCTCCGTACCCGAATAACGCTCGATCTCGTTTCGCAAATGCTCCGTACGATCCTTAAGAGCTTTGCTCAATCTTCGATAAATCTCGTCGACCTCCTCGGCTACCGAAGCGCAATTCGTCTGGAGACCAAGGGTGTTCTTTTCCACGAGGGCCAGGGCGTCTTGCAGCCGGTGAAGACCTCTGCGTATCTGTTCAACAAAAAAAAAAATTATTATCCACGATAAAAATGTACTATAGGGTAAATATTTTCGTTCCGTCGATTGTCCTCGACCTATGCGCTCATTTGTTTTTCGATGCTGTTAAATTGACACATTCGCCGAATCTTGGGTCAAAATTTTACCATAGATTTAAGATAGTTAAAAAGTTAAAAATCTGTCCCACAACCCATCCCGCAAATAAATTCTCATCATGTCCAATTTAGAATTTGTGAACGAAATTTTGGCGACTCACAATAAATATCGTACCGACCATCAAGCTCCGGATCTTAAAATCAGTGATAAGGTGAGACATTCTCTGCGTGTTTTTTTAGATAACGAGTGACCGGTGTCTTACGACTGATGCAGTTGAACAAAATTGCTCAAGAATGGGCCGAGAATTTAGCGAAGAACGACAAGGCCGAGCACAGACCACAAAATCCTTACGGTGAGAACATTTACATGGCCGGTAGCACGGATCCAAATTGGAAACTGAAGGGGGAGACGGTTGTCAAGTCGTGGTGAGACATTTTTCCGCATACTCAAGAAGTTAAATTATTATTTGTACGGCAAGGGCGTAGAAAGGGAGTTCTTGACGAGTGTGAAGTTCACACGAGGCAAGACCCTTTTCTGATTCACATAATTTATCCTATCAAATTCACGAAAATCACGCTTTTCGTTTTTGGGAAGTGTGCGCAGAAAGGCACTTTCTCGCACTAGTGTGAGAAAAAAATACCATATTGCGTTTGTACGCATGTGTATTTTTCTCGCATTCACGGGTACGAAAAGCAAGATTTTACATGTATGCGTTTGGAATTTTGTTATTTATTTGTTTATTATTATTATTTATGTTCACTACGACAAACTCCGTCATTGCGCTGAAGGTACGACGAAATAAAGTTTTACAAGTTTGGCGAGCCGTCGCCTAAAAAGCCGGACGAAGTAGGACACTTCACTCAATTGGTATGGAAGAGTACAACGGATCTAGGCATCGGCGAGGCCAAGAGCACAGCCGGAAGGGTCTACGTAGTCTGTAATTACGATCCTCCTGGCAACGTGCTTCAGGAGTTCGGCAAGAACGTGCTTCCCTCCAACAAACCGTCACAGGTATGTGACTGTCGTAATTATTTCTATACTGCCTATAAGAATCGATGAAAATTCGATTTGTAATAATCCTTAACACTTCTAAGCACGGTAATTATTTTGATCTCGCTTAAGTACTCTATCCATTGATCGACTCGATAAAACATTACGAAAAAAGGCTGACATCCTCACAGAGTGGATACATCCGATCGAAATTTTTTTCAAATTTGTTCCGATCTTTTTTTTCAACTTTTACGCTACTTTGCCCTCGGCCCGTTTTCGTGCTTTCGAGGGTTAAGGTAAACGGCCCAGTTTCCGCCGCTGTCCATTGACGGCATGTTGAAGAGCGGTTTACTCTTGATTAATGCCGCGATACGTATATTTTTAATAAAATATTCCCTTTAACAATTGAAGATGGCGGAAACTCGGCGTAAAAGTGGCGGAAACTGGGCCGTTTACCTTAACGATCGACGGGCCGGGCAACCGAATGAATTTCATGGTTCGACGAAATACCGAAAAATTTCGCTCGAATAATCACCTGCGAGTTGATACGAGTGATCTCGCGTCTCAGTATGTCCATATGAGCGTCTTTGCACTCGGGACAGCATTTCTTCTCGCAATGGACGCAAAGCGAGCAATAGCTCTTTTCCGAACAAACGCCACAGCGCTCCATAGTTTGGCCGCTCGTCGGATCGGGCAGTTCTCCCGTGATCTCGATGTGCAGTTCCAAAAAGCGTTGCAGCGTCACGTTCGTTGGAAATGCCTGTACACCCTGAGAAAAAAAAAGATCGAGTTACTCTTCGTCACCCTTCACACGATTAATTAAAATTGCATCCGTCGTCATGGCGGCCGCAGCGTCATCGAGGATAAAGCCGTGATGCCGAAATAGCGGTCTTCTCGCTCGAAGTACGCTCGTCGCTGTGTGTGACACGATTGAAGCTAGGCGTGACGAACCTGATAGGGTATACGATGTTCGGCACGGCATTCTGGACACTTGACCTGTCGACGTACGTAGTCGACAAGGCCGTCCATGCACGGCTCCATGCAGAAGCTGTGCTGGCATGGTAGAAGCTTCGGATTCCTGTAACGATCTAGGCAGATCGCGCACGTCAGCAATTGCTCGAATTGCTCCATACTACCTGAAACATCGATAAAACGAAAAATTTATCAATAAACACAGAATCAACCAATCGTCATTTATCATATAGGGAGGAGCGGGGCAAAATGGGCCAGTGGGTCAAAAGGGAACATTGGGCAAAACGCAATTTACCAATCACTTTCGAATCGGAGAGCGGGGCAAAATGGAACAGAAAATCCTGATGGATCTATGGGGCAAAATGGGACATCCATAAGTGATTGGAAAATTGCGTTTTGTTTACTTTCCCGTTTTGCCCCACTGTTCCATTTTGCCCCGCTCTTCCTACATAATTACGATAGTCATAAAGTCATAAAGTCATCATCGTTCAGAAATAAGCTATGATTTTTTGGCTGGCTCCGAAGCCCCGTGATGCGTTTTCTGGCATCGCTCTTTAATATCGTAAGATTTAACGAAAACTTTTCTCGAATATTCGATTCGTTTCACGCGCATATGCAAGCCAGTGAATCGTCAATTTATTTCCGTTTTGACCTCGCGCGCTCGGAAACGCGTCTCGAAGCAGATGCCGCCCACGCGTGATCGTCATTCGCGAATTTCGCCTTCGGACAGACATCGTTAGGAGGGGCAGGCGGGGAAGGGGAAGGGAGGACGAGACGTCGACGTCCGCTACAATCCGCCAAGAAACGACGTCACGAGATCGCAACGGGAAGCGTTGTTCCTCGATGTTACAATGTAGGCGAGAAGTCGAAGCGCAAACAGAAAGCCAGCGGCGTCAACGTCGGCATCAGCTCGGGTGATCCAGGCTATTGTTGCCTTTGGACGAACCACTTGTTGATACACTTAGGTGTATTGTCCTACTGGTGTGCAACAGGCCGAGCACCATCCTCGCGCATGTTGATTCCGAACAAGAAATCGGCTTCCTTCGCCTAACACGCGTCAGACGATCGGGCACTTGAAATTTCATGATGGGAATTCTATGAACGGGGAAGCGCGTAGCACAGACCGACAATTTCGGTGATAAAATTTGTATGCGGTATATCAAGTTTTTATGCATTAATTAATTAATTAAATTCAATACACCATTGTCAGCTAAATCGAGATTTTTAGACATCTCTCAATAAACGGCAAAAAAGATTGTAAATTTAATGTACCGGGCTGGAAGTTTTTTATGCAAAAACTGGAACATTAAATTTAATGTAAATGTACAATTATGAGTACGAATTAATTTACTTTTTCATTGAAATTGAAGCAAATTATTACAATTAAAATACTTTTATAATAAAACTGAAATAAATGATTAAAAGTGAAGTATTTACAATGTTTTTAATGCACTGAACATTCATTTTTCATCACAATTGTACATGGAACTTAGTATATCAGTTTTTGCGTAAAAACTTCCAGTCCGGTACATTAAATTTCATACGAATTTTTGTTAACAGCACTTTTGTTGATTTAAATTTGACACCAGCTTATCTTTAAAAATAGCATAATTTTTGGTATTAATGCTGCCGACATTGTTAACGTTGATAATGGTTTTGCAAAAATAACAAGCATTCCTCGCGGAAATGAAGTATAGGAAAAAAAAATACATTCGAGCATCTAAAATTTTCGCCGAATATTATCCACTGTCTTCCCAAATATATTTTTCGATATACGCCGTTAGTTTTATATGCGGGATCGTAGATCACTAGTATTAAATTAAAACGCGGTGATCGATCGTTACGCCGATGATCGATAATTCACAGTATCGTTATCATGTCAAATCGACGAGTCTCCAATTCACTGAACAACCGAACGACGATATTTTAAATCGAGAGTATGAAATCGTTAAATCGTACGTCCTCCGGAGATTTGCAAAACATCCAGCGAGGCTGCCATGGTCGCGTTAAGATTGTCGTACGAGTCTTTCCACTATCCCCAAATTCCGAACACGCAGCCTCCGAAGATCATTTTCGTCGCGGCCGAACGATCGCAGTCGTCATCGGGAATAACGATGATCAAACCGAACGGCCGTTCGAAAAGAATCTCAAGAACTTAACGCGAGAGTGTTTTCTTTCTCGAACGCAAACACGTACTGATTCTCTCACGTAAAGACTATATACCGTTTTTTCCCCCCCGACATCTCTAAAACTGCATCTCACCGTCCCCATCGTTCTTTCTTCATTCTCTCCGCAGCCATACAATTTCGCGAAGTCATCTTATCTTTGTTCCAATATCATCCGCTCCTCACCACCGTAATGGAAGTAGTTCCGAAAGGCCCGCGAGCGCACCAACGTTTTCCACTTATCATAAATACGTTTTATTAGACATCGTCGACCTCTCGCCTATCCCGCACTTTCGAGAATACACCTTACCTCCCGTTTCATTTCTCCATCGCATTCGACCCGATAAGTTTCATTTTCGAGGAGGGCAAAAGTATTTTTCCGAAGGTATCTCGCTCTCGCTGCCTCGTCATCTAAGCCCCGACCGAGCTCTCGTATGGAGGAAAATAACGAGAGAAAATTGCATTTTTGTTCGTACAGTTTTGTCTCGAGTTTCGCCGTGCCGGGAGGGTCGCCGCGCCGGCGAACGTGGAGAACATAGTCCGCGCGTGGATGGCACTTAGCTTTTATTAATAGACGACCACCTAACCGTACACCCGTGGTCTCTCCGTCTCTTTCTCGGTTTCTTCGCTCGCTTTCCGAAGGAAATCGAGAACGCGCAATAAAGAATGATTCAGCAGTTTTCTTTGTCCGCACCGCGGCAGATAACGCGCCCTGGACACGGGCGGGTTTAAAGAAAATTTTACCGTCTCTCGCTGATTCAAATCGGAAACGTGCTTCGCCCTATTTTCACACGTATTATTCGCGTGAGCTATCGAGAAATTTCGAACGGCAAATGATACTTTATTTTCCAGTGTCTTCCGCGTTACGGAAAACATTCGTACTTACGTACCACTTTTTTATTGTGTTCCCTCGTGCGTGCGTGGGTGTGTTTACGAGGCGGCGATGTTGAAATAAAAAAATTCTATTTTACTGCGTAGAACTTAATCTCCCCTCGCGAGCGGACAGTCCGCGATCCAGGAGGCGCGTAGGTGGACACAATACGCTCGTGTTATTTACAATGGGTTATAACACAGTCGCACAGTTTGAAAATTTAACAAAATAGAAGAAAAAAAAAAAGAAAAACTCAATCGAAATTTCGGCGACAGGTGGATCGTGCCTGGGGGCGATCGCGGCCCGCGAAATTCGTGAAACGATATTATATCGCCAGGCCGGGTACAACGGGGTCCGATGTGCAACTATACTGATGGTCGAAGCCGCTCGCCGGCCAGAGTCACAGTTCCACGATCCTAAAACTCCGGTCTTTTCTAAACTTAGAACACACATCCGCGCGGGCATCTTCCATCTTCCAGAGGCTCGCTTATTTCGTGCGTTGCTCGAAACACGCTCCTCTCTTAGAATAGAGCGCCGCGCGTCCCTCCTCGCGTTCTCGCATTCGCCCCGTGCTGCCATCGCTCCCGAAACTATACGAGCGAGGCTCTCCTCCAGCCCGTGAGAAATACCCTCGGGCCGACTTACCGAAGGAAGTAACGTGTGCGATTCTTTATCGACGTTGTATTAAAAAAATAAAAAAAAAATATTCATGACCGAGAGGTCCGAAAGAGCGGAGAAGCGACCGCCTCGGTATTTTATCTTGGGCCTCGGGGCCGCATATATATTTTTTTTCACATCGCACTTTCGGAAGGGATTTTTTACTGCCGACGAATCGTCATCCTTCGCGAGACCCGGGAAAGTTAATTGAGTTTTTATATGAACGGTCTATGATCGAAGTGACCCGACGGGCTTCAATCTTCCTCCCTTTTGTACGAAGTCACCCACGAGTAGATTATTTTCATCGTAACGCTTCTTTTTTTTTCCTTTCCCTCAATAATGCAGAGCGGCATTATTCTCGTTTTATTGTCAAACGTAAAAACTATTCGATGAACGGTAATTCGGATGAGGCGCAGCCGAGAGCGACCCCTCGTATGGATTTCGGATTTGAGCCCCGCGGGGTAAGGAGCTTAAGAGCAGAGAGTGGCCTGCATCCCCGCCGGGCTTTCATGACCTCTCTTCAATCTTTATCCCGGTCAGAGGTCTCTCTTTCGGGCGTCGGCAAGTAGGATTTCTCGAGCCGCGCGAACACTCTTTACTCTCTCCCGGCTCCTCGGGGTAAATAGAAAACCCGTTGGAGCTGAGCTTTGGAGCTTTCTGGCCTTTCGTCCGGAGCATCGCGAACGAGTCGGTAACTTCCGAATCTACTTTCCGCAGACGTGCGACGGCAAGCCTCGCGCTCCGGAAATCCGACATACGTAACGTCACAAATACCTCGAGGGCACAGTCGAGTTTACGTTTTCGGCTTATTTTTTTTATCCTAAGAAAATTCCGCATAAATTTATAATTTTGAAAAATTTAGGCATGAAACAATGCAGCACTATGAAACTGAATTGCGGAACTAATAAAACAAGGCTGCAGGAAAAGACCCCAAACTGGGGATAAGCGACTAAGCCGGAGGATAAGTAGAAAAGGTCGCCAGCGTGTCAGACAAACGGCGCGCTCCAGAACGCCGCTAAAAGGCGGGCAGAGACGGAAAAACCGTCTTAGGCGTACAAAAGAGTCAATGCTTGTACGTTCTTTTTGTTCCATAAATCTTCGCAAACTCCCTCGTAAATTCATAAAATAGCCAAATTCAGGGATAAAACAAGGCCATAGAACGAAATTCAAGAGCCGGAACGAAAAAAAGGAGAAATAAAATCCCAGTGGATAAAGGGCACAAGCCGACGATAAGGAGGGCCGAGGATAAGTGGAAAAGGTCAGTGCGTCACACAAGCCGCGAGCTCCCGAGCGACACTAAAAGGACCGGCCGGGGACAGGGAAGCCTTCTTATTTGCCGCACCTCTTCTCCTCGTTGGCTGTTCTTTCGTCTCCTCGACTACGGTTTTCCACTGTTGCCCATTAGCTCGCAATCGTTAAGGTCATAAAGCACGCCCGGTGGTGGCGGCAAGGCGGGAAATGCAACGGTTAACGATGTCTAAACTATACGGCCGGTGGTTATAAAAAAAAAAAAATGTGGGAAAGAAGAAGGTTGCTTCTGGGCCGTGTCCGTACGGGTTCTTTCGACCCTTGCTCCGTCCGCTTGGTTCGTTCGCAACTGCGCCGGGGGAGCAGCAACATAAGTAATCGCGGTAATAAACGTGGTTGTAAAAAATCTGACCGAAGGTGTTTTGTTCCGGAAGTGCGATCTCTCGTCCTGATCCCGTTGCGGACCCGGCCTGCTCTCCCGTTAATGCCACATATTTCGTATTATGTCTCGCCTCGTTATAAGCGCGCGGTACATTTTTCCTACCGACTTTTATAACCCGCCTAATTAATCCTTTCGGTCGTTAAACGGATTAAAAGGGATACGGTTATTTCGTCAATATTACATAATAACGCGGAAAATCCAAACAGACGCGTTCAATCGTTCGTGTGCGGCAATGATTCGTCGGGGCCGAGGATATTTGATAATTCAATGTTTTTTTGTTTTTTTTTTTTTTTTTTTTTTTTTTCTCCGTGATGGCACTTCGAGCCAGCACGACCTGGTCCACTCTCGCGGATCACTCGGGAAAAATAGCTCGTACGAGCACGGATTATCGATCAATATGCTGCGAAAGCGTTCAGCGGCGAGCTATGATTTCAATGAGCATTCGATGCAGACTCACTGCGGGCGGGTCGGCGTATTCACAGCTTTTCGCTGTTATGTGTATTAATCGCGTAAAACGACGACGTGACGTTGGGATTCAAACGGTGGAAAAGCCCAGTCGTTTCGAGGCCGCAGAAATAACAGAATTTTAACGCGGCTCTCGATTAGCGAGATCTGTCTGCGGCTACTATTTTCGCTCTGCACGAATCCCACGTCACACTCGCCACGTACCATCACGCACATTATATTTTCGATACTCGCGAAAAGCATAAATAAATATATGCGTAAATATGTATGCATGTAATTGGAGGATGACTCTCCAGTCGAGCGCGTAAATTTGACGAGAGAATTGGTATGATTTAATCCCTTAACGCCGCGACTCACCCATCGCAATCACAAAAATATATTTGGTTATTATTATGATTTTAATTAAAAAATCATCGCGGAATAATCGAATAATGTGCGTCAGTCTAAATGGCAGACGGGCGGTGAGGCAAATTATAGCATACAAAACAAAAACAAACATGCAAACGTTGACAAAAATGGAATGGACGATTCGTTGGATTGTTTGGCTAAAACCTAACAGAGATTTTTTTATCTTTTTCCACACGCAATTACAAAGATTTATTTGGTTGTTATTATTATATTTTTTAATTAAAAAATCATCGCTCCATATTCGAATAATGTGCGTCAGGCCAAATTGCAGTGGAGCGCCGAGGCAAAATTACAACGAATAAAGCGAAAACGATCGTGCAAAAGTTGACAAAAAATGGAATGACGACTCGTTGGATTTTTTAGCTAAAAGTTAACAGAATTTTTATTCATTCTCCACACGCAACCTAAAAAATACATCTGGTTATTATTGTTTTTTTTTAATTAAAAAATCATCGCGACATATTCGAATAATGGGCGTCAGGCTAAATTGCAGAGGGGTGCCGAGGCAAAATTATAACGAATAAAACAAAAACGATCATGCAAAAGTGAACAAAAAATTGACTGACTTTTGTTGGATTGTTTAGCGAAAACGTTAGAGAGATTTTTTAATTTTTCCACGTAAAAATAATTGATTTAAAGTACTTTACCTAGCGGGCTGCCCGCCTTACGGCGGTGACGGTTGGGTTGGGGGCCCTCTCTATAGGGCCCCTAGTTTTTCCACTCTTTGGCCACCAAAAACCGGCGCTGTATCAGCTAAAATAAATCACACTCTCGTTAAGTTTCGCTCTTTGACGTTTGCACGATGTTAACTCTTACAGTGAATAACGATCGTCGCGTTTGTGAGGGGATGAAGTGCGAAACGTTTGAACTTTGTCCGACGAAAACCAACGTGAAGCAAAAATCGTTCGAATTAATTAAACTATTTTTTTTCTTCCTATTTCTGTCGATCAATGGCTGCGGCGAGAGCAGTCGGAAGCTCGAATTAGCGATTCAATCGTGGCAGCATCGAAGCCTCCCACTGGCACGACTCTCTAATTGGTGAGTGCCAATCACTAGATTCTATAATCAAGCGAGGACTAATTATAGCGAAGAGGTGAGAACTTGTCGATTCGCTAAGGAAATTCGAGGCCGACAGTCGATCTGTCTCGAATATGTGACGCGTTTCATTACACCCACAACTTTTTTTTTAATTTCCACCACGACCCGCAAGGAAACATTTATTTGAATTAAATAAGTATTTATTTGCATGGCATCCGACGAGCAAATAATTTTTCTGAGTGTAACCATTTCAGTCGCCATTCTCGCTGCGAACAATGATAATAATTCTCGAAAGAAGCAAATGCCTCCCGCCGGGAATATTATATATCTTCCTCCGCCAGATAAACACATTTCCGGAAATATTTCCGTGAAGCTTGCTTCGTCGAGAAACGAGTATTTCGTACTCATCTCTCGAATAGTTTGTTTCGAGAATTTTTTATTTTTATTTTTTGCGTGGGTAGTCGAATTTTTGTTTCGTACGCGACAGAGTTGAATTCCCTTCACTTTATGATAGTTCGCGCAGCGATAAAGAATGTCGGAGTATCGTCTGCGAAGAAACTTCCAGACGTACAATCATTAACCCTTCCCCTCCGCGCCTTGAGACGCCGCATTTTTTCTACCCCTCTCATTCTTATCTCTGTGCAGCGTCACAGAAAGACTAGTGGCGGGCACGAAGGGAGCGGACAAGACGCGGCGAGTGAGTAAAACGTTCGGATCGTTCGAGTTGTAAGGTCGTCCCCGACAGGATTTATGGGCTCCGCGGCGTTTACAAACCGACGTTCGTCTCTTGTCCGTCGCGAGAGCGAGCGAACTTTTTGCTGTTTTTCCACTGTTGCCTCGCCCGTCGCCGGACCCGCCGGACCGCGGATCATTTAGCTTCCCGGGCTTGGTCGACCGAACGACAATCGGTACTATTCGAACGCGAGCGAGACAAAATACAAAAATACAAAAAAAAAATAATAACGTCAACGGTACACCGATCGAACGCACCGCGGCTGCGCGAGACGTTGATTCATCGTGAGCAACTAATAATATCGAGAAAGGCCAAAAAGACGGAAAGCTTCGCTCGACGGTAAATACAATCCATCGACGTCTCGTTTTTTTTTCCTTCGCATCAACGGTAAAATTTATTGAGCACGAAGCTCATAGTTCACCGGCAGAGCGGCCGATCGACTGATAAAGAGAAATCGAATGAATGTAGGCAAAAAAAAAAGAACAGAAACAGAGAAAAATAAAAATAAAATACGGACGAGAATGAAAGGATAAGTGGACGGAGAGATGGAGAGAGGCGCTGACGAAACGCCGGGTGCGCGCGATTTTTACGAGTTCGATAGTACGCGCTTCGACAGGGGTCAGTCGATATGTCCATCCTATTACGAGGAGAGCGAGGGGACTTCTCTCTTTAGCTTCTGCTGTTCCGCGTTCCGCCCTCGTCGCCGATATTACACCGCATACGTATCGTGTTTTCGCCGGGGAAAAGGGAGGGGGGGGGGGCGAGAGACAAACGGGGGAAAGAGAATCGGAAACATCCCTCACAATCGGGGAATTCGCGCTGGCCGCTGAAAAACTCGCGTTCCAGCACCGCTCTCGGATCTGACGTATTCGAGCTTCGAAGGGACATCCGGACATCCTGTTATCCGCGCTATAAAAATCACCGACCCGAGGGGCAATTCCGCTCTCCGCCGATTCCCCCTTTAGCCCCGCTAGCGCATCCCTCCGCATCATCGCGAACGATCCGCCGCCGGCAAATTCCCCCGTGTCTTCCGCGCGTACGCGAGCTTCCGGCGGAAGGCAAACGTACCGAGCGTAAACTGCCGCGGTAATGAAGTTTCGACTAAAAAATAAATTAAAAAAAAAATCCAAGAAATTCACTTGTTCCAGCAGGCAATAAGACTTATCTCATTATCTTCGCTGGCCTTTTTTATCGCCGCATATCTCATCACACTCCGCGGGCCATTTGCAAACCGAGAGAGAGCTCGAGGTGAAGGAATACGATAATAAATTACGTCACGTTGGTTTCCCTCCTTATTTCTCGGGTTATAAAACGCTCTTCTTTTCATCAGCCGAACGATTTTTTTTTCCGGATTACGACAGATAGCTGTGAATGTACAGTGTCAATGGCCGGTGATTCCGTGAAATCAAGTGGGTTTCTGGCAAGGGCTGCAGTTATTTTTCACACTCTGCGATGGGTTCGGATGGAGAGGCGACTTTCGGGGTTCCGTGAGATTTTTATTATTTTCTTCGCCACCGAGTGTCCGGTCCCAGGGGGACGGCGACAAAGTGGCATCGTAGGACACGTTTGGGTCGTTCGTCGACGGCAACGACGACAAATCGCGTGCGTTGCGTGTGCACCCCGCGCGCGTGCCGAGACCGTTGCTCCGCGTGAATCGTGCGCCCCCGATTTCTCTCCGATCGCTATGGATACGTGACGCAATTACCGCGTCCGGAAAAATCGGGATAAAAGCCCGGGTCGTTTTACGCGGGTGTGCGTGGAAGAACGAGAAAACGAACAGGTCCTCGCCGTGCACCGGACGGCGCGGTGTGAAAGCGAGGGAAAGCGCGAGAAAGCGAAGAGGGATGGAAGACGGGTCAAGTAATTGGATACCCTGTGGCCATATTAGAACACGGAACAGGGTAAGGCGGACGAGAGCGACCAGGTTGGCGGGCCGAGCTGCTACTGGCGTTACTACTGCCGTTGCCACTGCCGCTAACTGATGCTGTTGCCGCTGCAGCCTCTTCTTCCGTGCACTCCCGAACCGTACGCGACGAGGTGGAGCCGATGCGGACAGCTCGGGGCGAACGAGCGAGTTAACGAGAGGAGGAACAGAGGAGAAAAAGAAGAGAGCGACAAAGAGTTATAGCTGGCAACAGTGGCCGGGGAAAGTCGCGGGAACGAGGAGGAGGAGAGAAAAACAGATGAAGCGAGGCGGGAGAGATGGACAGAGGTGGAGGAAGAAAAGCGAGAATCCGGTGTTAACCATCACCATCGCACGTTTCTCGGCTTTGGGCAGCCCGACACCGTTCCACGGGCCGGTAACACAGAAGCGGCGGCTCGCACCGCGAAGTGAAAAGCTCCGCTCGGTACCGTTTTAGTATCCAGCGGACAAGACGAACCGGCACGAATGGCAGTGGAAGAAGCAGCAGGGTGCAGCGGGATTATCTAACACTTAAAATTAGCTGACGATCGACGGCACACGATTCTCGCACGGGTCACGGATGGATCGTCCGGTGGGCTCGACGGTGCGTATTTTAATTGCCGCGTTCACTGATAAGAAGGGTGAGGGACTGCCGAGATAAAACTGGTCGGGGACTGGGGATGAAGTTTAACGACAATCGACACTTTCACTTTTCGGGCTCGATCACGATTAACGCCCGATTTTTATCGACACTTCGCGGGTTTTTTTTTTATCTATCTCAGATACGTATCACGAACCGGAGGATACAGCTTTTCGTTCCTTCGTTTATTTTTATCGTAGATTCGGAATCTCACGTGATGATTTAGTGGCGATGAAGCACAGTAGGCAGTGAGAGTTGCGATTATAATTTGCGACAGGTTTTTTTTTTTTTTGGTGTGTGATACGACAATATATACTGTTTGTGATGTATAATTCGATTTGTTGTTAGATTTTTTTTTTTTTCGTGATGGATGGTGTTTTCGACTTAGGAGATCTCGAGACGCACCGCGTATCGTCCGGGCCGGATGGCCGCCCGTCTCAGAGTGAATGTCTTATTAGTTATTTCTGGCAGGCTCTCCTTCGAGCCGAGCTCCTCTTCTTCGTCTTCTTCCTCGCTTTACCTCCACTTGTCTACTATACGACACTTCCCCACGACAGAGGTATACCTTTTGCTCTTCTTCTTCTTCTTCTTCTTCGTCTTCTTTTTCCACCTTCTTCCTACTCTTATGCGCCTCGCCTATACCTGGCTGCTCTCGTGTCTCCGCCGTCGGGAAAATCCGTGCCCCACCTCTAGTGAAATTCGGCTCCCACTTATTTTCCTTTCGAGATCCCCTCGCTCACCGTCGGGGCCGACACTTTTCCACCACTAAAGCCCTCTCCGTACCAGAAAAAAAAGTTTGCCGTTCCAACTTCTCGTCCCTGGGTTCGTCCGCCGCGCGCCGTCCTGTATCCTTTCGAGCTTGGCCTCTGACGACACACTCGGAAACTCGTACCTCTCGAAAGCTCTCTCCCCGTTCCCATTCCCGTTCACGATATCGACACTTCCGCTTATGGCTCGAGCCTTCCGCGCCAGAGAACCACGTGCTCGAGCCAAATCCTCTGTCCGCGACACGACGGACGTGCGATTGGAGGATCTTTCTCGTGTGTCGAATCGAATATATTTTGTTGCGATCTCTACAATATAAATGAAATAAAAACCGGATCTCAAGAAAGGAGATTTTACTTGGATAAGTAGATAAAATTCAACGAATCAGCTTTTAGCCTCCCTTTGCCAGTTTTTAACTGCCGCATTAAAACACGATCGCGTAAATGCCCTCCCGTTATTTTATACTGGGATTTAAAAAATAAATTTTCATGAATATTTCATGCCTAAACAGTCAGACTATTGAAAAGTCATTTTGCGTACATATTTATTGATATTTTTTATGATTATACAAATTTTTATAAGACATTTCGTTGACTCGTACAAGCTTGGCGCGCCGAACAGTAAGAAGCTGCAATTTTCATCGGTATTCATGATTGCGCCCATTTGACTGATCTGACACAAAAAACACAGGTACATTTTGGTTGGTCAAGTGACCCTTTATAGCCTCGATATATATATATATATGCTCGATCGTATTGAAAAAATAAAAAATCTGCAAATGTGGCCATGATAAAGAACTTTTTTTAACTTGGCAGCTTCTTCGAGTTACAAAATTCGTTATCATGGTTCAATTTTGTGAATTTGTATTTTTGCAATGTGATCGAGCTACCGACTATAATGAATCATCTGACCAACCAAAATGTACCTGAATTGCTCGTTTCAGATCAGCCAAACGGGCGCGATGACAAAATGCTGCCTTTAGCGGTCCAGCGCGCCAAGCGAGTACGACTCAACGAAATGTCTTATGAAAATTTGTATAAACAAACAAAATATCAATAAATCTGTAAGCAAAAGGACTTTTCGATAGGTATTACTGTTTCGTGAAGAAAAATTCATTTTTTTTATCCCAGTCAAACAAATCTCTCCTTTAAATGTGAGCGTAAAAAAAATCATCCCTCAAGGGTCGCGTGGTCCTCGGCGAGGTCCTCGCACTTCGCCCGCCCGTCGGCGATCAAGACCTCGTCGCTGCATTCCGCAGTGATCTCTCGTCCTTGAGTCACGAGGTAGCGAAATATTCGCCGCCGACGCTTCTCGCTCGACGCTCTTCGGTTTCGAAATTGTTCGACCTCCGGACCGCTTGGAGATTATTCTACGAATAGACGAGACTGCTATACACTTAGCACGCGCGCGTCCGAGAAAGAGTGAGACACCTCCCTCGAGCGGAACGAAAGAGAAGAGAGGAAGACTTCACCTGCCATGCTGACGACAGTTTTGCAACTTTTCGAAGAGCTCTCTCCCTCTCCGTCCCTCTCACTGTCCCGAGTTTGAAAAGCGCGTCACGCTTTCATCGCATATACTGTCGTCTGCGACTTCGCTACCGAGACTTTCTTCTACCTTCGCCGAGCCAGCCGAGCGTCTGTCTTTTAGTGTTCTTATATATTACATGTCTGGTGCAATTTACATGCGTTTCAAGCCCCTTTAGAGCGCTCCGGGTTTGCCCGCCGGTTCACTAAAGTAAACAAAAAAAAATCTTTTTTATACGAGTTTTTTTTAATTATAAATTCACGTACGAAGACATAATGACCCGTTAAAAGACCTTTTCGATATTACCATATACAAAAGAAAAGTTCTACCAACTTTCATCTCGCTATCACGTCTAACACCTCCGTAAACAAAGCTGGGCCCACCTAATTGGGTGCAGTGTAACGCTGTTTCATCGTACGGCAGCATTATTAAAATGAAATTTCAAGCCCGAGCCCCGGCGAAGCCGTCAGGTATTCGCTACTGAGAGAGATCCAACGCAGTCAGTGCCGAGTCGCCCGAGAGCGTTGCATCCCTCAAGGTTGTTGCGGCCAACGTCGGACGCACGGAAATTTCACTACGTCGACGATCCACCGTCCGCGTACAACATTAAAATATACAGAACGTCAGCTCCATGGCGTATTATTATTATTCTCATTATTTTATTTTATAAAAAAATGTATTTCACTATGTACAAAGGGAAAGCCGATTAATTCCTGGCGGGTCTGCGCATCGACCAGCCGGGCAGGCATTATGCCCCATTGTTCGTCATTCATGTGTTAACGACGAGTGTTCCGTCGGAATTATGACGTTTCGATGAATTCAATTTTGATCCTCGTTCCGCGCTACCAACAACGGCCACGGGGTCTTTTGTATCGAGGAAAGGCGCGGTGGCATGAGGTTCGGAAACGTGCCCGCTGGCTTCATCTCGCCTCGACTCTCCGGGGTCAGAGAGGAGAAAACGGCGATGGAAACGGATATAAATGAAATATGAGATGGAGAAGGGAGCAAGCGGAGAAAGAGAGCTATCGCGTGCGCAAGGTATGAGGAAATTCCACAAAGGATTTTGCCGCGGGAGAGCGGTTCTGGTATGCGTTCGGCTTCGTAAAGGGATATGTCCGAGTCGTCGTAAGGGATAGTGGTAATGCGTTGTTTCTCGTACGTTGACGAACAATGTTCTCCCGGGATCGGCGAGAGCGATTTTTGGTTCGGCAATTTTTCCGTTGGTTGGGTAAAAAACCGTCGAGCGATATATCGAGCGGGATATTTTTTGTTTCAATAGTCTCGTTAGAAATGCAATATCTACGGCTCTGTTGACCCTACAGTTCCTCCACGAGAGCACGATTCGATGCAGCACCGAAAAATCGGCCAAACAATGCGTCCGTTGCGATTTTCACGTGCTTGTTGATCGCACTCGGATAAGCAAGTAGATAAAATTCAACGAATCAGCTTTTAGCCTCCGTTTGACAGTTTTTAAATGCCGCATTAAAACACGATTGTGTAAATGCCCCGTTATTTTACTGCGATTAAAAAAATGAATTTTTCGGGCCGAAATAGTAAGACTTATTAAAAGTCCTTTTGCGTACATATTTATCGCGTGCGCAAGGTATGAGGAAATTCCACAAAGGATTTTGCCGCGGGAGAGCGGTTCTGGTATGCGTTCGGCTTCGTAAAGGGACATGTCCGAGTCATCGTAAGGGATAGTGGTAATGCGTTGTTTCTCGTACGTCGACGAACAATGTTCTCCCGAGATCGACGAGAGGGATTTTTGGTTCGGCAATTTTTCCGTTCGTCCGATAAAAAACCGTGGAGCGATATATCGAGCGGGATATTTTTTGTTTCAATAGTCTCGTTAGAAATGCAATATGTACGCCTTTGTTCACCCTACAGTATGTTCCTACACGAGAGCACGATTGTTGGAGAGATCTTTAATTCTTTCATTTTCATTCTACCGTTCTGTGCGTTCGATGCAGCACCGAAAAATCGGCCAAACATGCGTCCGTTGGGATTTTCACGTGCTTGTTCGTCGCACTTGGATAAGCAAGTAGATAAAATTCAACGAATCAGCTTTTAGCCTCCGTTTGCCATTTTTTAACTGCCGCATTAAAAAACGATTGCGTAAATGTCCTCCCGTTATTTTACTGCGATTAATAAAATGAATTTTTATGAATTTTTCGGGCCTAAATAGTAATACTTATTAAAAGTCGTTTTGCGTACATATTTATCGCGTGCGCAAGGCATGAGGAAATTCCACATAGGATTTTGCCGCGGGAGAGCGATTCTGGTATGCGTTCGGCTTCGTAAAGGGATATGTCCGAGTCGTCGTAAGGGATAGTGGTAATGCCTTGTTTCTCGTACGTCGACGAACAATGTTCTCTCGGGATCGGCGAGAGCGATTTTTGGTTCGACAATTTTTCCGTTCGTCCGGTAAAAAACCGTCGAGCGATATATCGAGCGGGATATTTTTTGTTTCAATAGTCTCGTTAGAAAAGCAATATGTACGGCTCTGTTGTCCCTACAATATGTTCCTCCACGAGAGCACGATTGTTGGAGAGATCTTTAATCCTTTCATTTTCATTCTACCGTTCTGTGCGTTCGATGCAGCACCGAAAAATCGGCCAAACAATGCGTTGCGATTTTCACGTGCTTGTTCGTTGCACAGTGTCAAAGCGTGATTTCGGACGCTGCAGGAACTCGAGTGGCCAACTCCGTTTTTTTCGATAGTAGACAATCAGTATCAGCAGCAATTGACGTGGAAAGAGGGACAGGGAAAGAGAGAGTGGGATAGAGAGACGGGAGGGAGATTCGACCTGGGCAATCGAGGGTCGGGGATACAGCCCTGACAATCTATTTTAACATTGGACCGCGGGTTATTTATACCGTAACGCTCGACGAGTATACACCGACTGCGTTCGAATTATTTTATTCGTGTGCCGCAGTTTCACTCGTCGCTGAATGCGCGGTGCTTGAGCGAGACTCTCGGGAGATAAACCGCACTCCCGTTTGTAATACGTGTGGTCTTCGTCTTCGACCGCACTATCTCTAGCACGCACTTACGATCGAGACTGACGCTAGTCAGATTCGGCGATCGATTTCTTCTTTCATCGTTCTCGTATCCATATAGAATCGCGATCGTGAGGACACCCGGAAAAAACATTTGTTTCACGGTCACCGTTTATTTGGTTTAAGTAAAATATTTATTTTATTTAAATAAATATTTATTTACACTGATAAAAAAATACGGTTGAATCAACAAATATTCGGGTAGAGACATTCAACTAAATATTTTGTTGGTATAGCTAAAAAATTGGTTAGTTCAACAATTTATTGGGTGATTCAACAAAAATATTTTTGAGTCATTAAAATATTTTGTTCGACGAACCCAATATTTATTTGAACGTCCCTGCCCGAATCTTAGTTGATTCAACTGTACTTTTTTATCAGTGCATGTTATATAAATATTTATTTATGTTAAATAAATATTTTACATAAACCAAATAAACAGCGATCGGCAAATACATTTTTTTCTGGCTGCAAGATCCACAATTATCTTTTCTTGTTAACTTCGTAATTGTTTTATTTTACAAGAATCCTTATCGCTGTCGCAGCTAAGGGAATACGAGTCAACGAGGCATTAAACTGTCACGCAAATTGTCTCCGTTGTCTCGCCGTACTACAATCCGATGCCCGTGGACTAAAGTCGGCGCGATTGGCGCGCCAATTCCGACAATTTGATTCAGCCGGTGCGAGACTCCGGTGCGAAGTTTCGATGCATCTCCCGCGAACCACTTATCGGAAGAGTTGCGCCACCTTCAATTTGCATGAATTACCAAGGCGACGTTGAACAGTGTGGCGACGTTGTCTTTTGCGGAGGGTGCATCGGGAAAGCTGCAGGATGTTTATTCGCGCGGATTTTCGGAAGCGCAGAATTGTCTGGGTGTTTGTATAATGCGGTGAATACCAGTCGTTAGTATAATGTCGCGGGGTTCGTTCCCGCTGCGAAAGCTTCCGTTCGGTGCTGCGGCTGCATAAAAGTAGCAGGGGTTCGGGCGAGACAGGGTGAAGATTCGAGCCACCGATGTATTGTAATCAGCTCGGTGGAGCTTGATGCGCCGCGCGCCTCGAGGCGGCGACCAGTTTCAAAGTTTCCGTGCTCAGTTGCGCTCCTCGGCTTTGAGCGTTTATCGTACAGGCTGGGAAAACAGAGCGCCAGGCATAACTGCCCTTATTGCCGGTTATCTTCGTCGGATCAAAATGCAAATTAAACCTTCTTTCCTTCCGTTCCGTATCAGCCTTCACATATCTTTTTGTCTGTTCCCTGGTCGCCCGCGCGCAGAACGGAAATGACAACGGACCGTCGGCGGAGCAAGCCGTAGAGGTCGACGAAACCGGGCGTGAGAGGATCGCGCTGACGGCTTCTCAGGAGAAACTGGGCATTCGACTCGTGCAACCGAACGTGTGAGACACAGAGACAAGATTTATTAGATTGTAATAAAATCGGACGGGTGGAATGCGCGTAAAAAAAAGAAAAAATCTCGGAGAATCAACGCTCGAACGGTCTATTTTCGAGATGAATTAATGGATCCGACGTCATTCATACGCTCTCGGGCGAGCGTAGTTTCACTGCCAAACACTCGATCAAAACAATATCATCGGGACGGGACGATTAACCCTGAGACTGATCTATAGCGTCCGCGATAAAACTCGTGGGTCTCGGGTTTGCGTATTTTCGGGTATAAACTGGAAATAGTTTTTGACCGTAGAACAACGCGGCATCGACACAATTTTAGAGATGATGAGGAGGTGTAGGTTGAATGACGTAAAAAGCGTCGGACTTAAGACAAACAGGAAGTCGCGCTGACCGGCGCGTTAAAGCTCGATCCAACCCACACAAAAAAGTTTCCTCGAAGCGATATCATTATTGAAGCGCGATTTTTACGGAACTCAAAGTGATTTGAAGAAAAAAAATGTCTTCGAGTATGGAATCACGTTGTTTGTGCACGCTTAACTTACTGACGCGAACCGCGAAGTTTTGCAGCTCTCGGGCCTCGCTTCGGAGAGGATTAGTTACGTGACCGCGCCTCCTATCCCCGTCTCGCTTACTCCACGGGGCACAGTAGTGCAGAATCAATATTTGGTCAGTCCTCGCCGCTTGATCCGACCACCGGATCTCGTGAGCTACTAGCTAGGTGGGAACCGCGATGTTAACCGCAAATCCGTTTGCCACGATTTGAAGATTCCTGATGCGGACTGCTGCTACACGCTCGTCAAATATACAACTCGAGACGCGGACACGGATATTCCGTTAAAGCGAAGATATCGAAAATTTCGGGATAATTAGTAATTGAGTGCACACACAAAAAAAAATATATATCATTGATTCAAGTAAAATTTTCTTACGGTCTTCCAATGAACAAAAAATGTTGTTTCAATTCGTTTAATTTTATACCGGATTGAAACGACAACATATCACCTTGCCAGTTTTGCCGTCATTGTTTCAATATCGTATGGAATTGTAAGAATTACAGATCAAATTGAAACAAACATTTTTTTCTTCGGCAGCCCGCAAGCGATTTTTTTTTCAGTGCTGTAACAGAAATAAGGTTCGCACATTACAAAGTTTCTTGTCCGCAAAGTGATCCACAATTTTTAACATTTTCTAGTTAATTAAATTATTTTTTACAACAAAGCGCTGTTTGTGATCTTAAAAAAAATTGTATAATAGGCAAGAAAAAAAATGGTGAAAGTTTCGGGATAAAATATTTCTTAAATGTACGAAGCTCTTTTTACCGTGTAATAAAATAGGGATAAAGAGGGATGCGGCTCTGAAGGGGATAAAGAGGGTATCAGCGGATAATGAATGAAATCTTTGCAGGGACGATTAGTCCCTGCTGAAAATAGTTTTATCGGATATTTCGGTTAATTAAATTGCGAGGGGGGGGGGGCCCTCGAGAGTTTACCAAGCAATACAATTAGTTCGTCGTCTATCGTCCATGGCATGATATTTTGGGTCGGTGGAACTTTTCGCGAAAGACCGCACTCCGTCTTCGAGAACCCACGGTCGGTATTTTCGGGGGTCTCGGGCTGGGTCACGTTTCGATAACTCGATTTGGCGTAGGGTTCGGCGCGATACTACCAGCTCTATACCCCTTCTCGATGATATGTCGATGGAGTTTTACCCCCTCCCGTAATCCACTTTCTATGCTGCACACGCCTTTGGCGTAAATTCGTGCGGTCGCTTATATTCTCTCGTCGAGCAAGAGAATTTTCCTCGTACACAGATATATATACATATACACTTGTCGAATACATATATGTAAGTGCATGTATATAAATGACTAATATTTTCGGCGTTTTAGTAAATTAGATTGGGCTTGCATCGCATGTTTGCAGAAAAATCGTTGAATCGATGGAGCGTCTTTACGCTGTTTCCTCCGAGAAGATACGTGTGTGGAGCGTATGGTTAACGAAAGTCGAGGAGGAGGCGAACGAGTGGAACTCTTGGCTGCGGTCTCACATAAACCTTGTGCTGAGAATGGCCGAGTACTTGCGAAGGGCCGAGGAAACGTTGGCGAAGGAACGGAATACGAGAAACGAGAAAACGATTATGGAAGGGGTGAGTAGAATGGATGAGAAGGGAGGGGAGAAAAAGTTATCGGAGTCTAGCGCCAAATAGCCGGAAGGGAGCTTTTTTAATTTCCCTTATCGTTCAACCAAATCACGTGCACATATTGTACAATAAACGTTATATCGGAAGAATGCCGTTCGTCGTAGCGGGGGACCAGGAAGCTCGCTCGTGATTTCGAAGATTGACGAGAGTTGTTTGCGAACTAGTATTTGTATCTCTTGCGCCAGCAGGAGTCGGAAGAGCAGTACAGAGACAGAGAACGGGGTTCGGAAGCAGCGCCGACGGCAGCTGATGTCGGACATGGATTGGACGAGATGTCCCGAGGGAGCGGCGAAGCGGGCGATGAAGAAACTGACCGATCGGATGCAGGTATTTAATATCGTTTATCTGCTATCTTTACTTGCCTCCTCGGAATTCATATTACGATAAGTTATTTGCCGTTAGCAGCGTTGGTAAAATGAAAATCGCTGAAAACGTTTTTTCGTCGCATCCGGTGCGCGTTATCGTGCCAAGTGTTTATTTATGTATTAATTAATAAATTGATTAACTTAATAATGGGCTGGGAAAAATTACAAGGACGATAGGAATTCCATCGCCCAATTAACAATGTGAGAGGCATCCGTCGCTTTAACAAAGATTGCACCACATAATCACATAGTATACATGAGAGATTGCAACTAAATTTAAGGGGTTAGTAACGTTACGAGTTTATTTTTGAAGTCGATGAGCAACGATTGTCCAGCCAATAACGGCGCGGAAACCAACTGCGAAATGCATAGTTCGTTCCATAAAACGGTACCTTGAAAGTTTCGTTGTTAAACAATGCGCAGTGTTAAAATGGGGGTGAAATAATTTACTGATTCCCGTTCAGCGAAGAAAAAGTACGCCGAAGGTAGGCGTGGCACGAAAAGGGACAACATTTTTTTTGTTTCTGACCCATTTAGTTATCAAGTAGCGATTTTGGGTATTTTCTACAGAATTTTTTTTAATCCGCAGGATAGGGTATTTGCCGCTTTTCGGAATCGTTTGGAACATCAGTGGTATCAAAAGAACATTTTTTGTCAGTTTTCGCGCGGTCACATCCATCGGATATTAGCTGGATTTAAAACGTCAATAGCACGGTGTTCTATGGTAACGGGAGTTCATTGTATCCCAGCATTCAGAGCTTTATTAAATCCGTAAACACGTTGATGGGGCCCTTACCCTATTAACTGTAGAGCACTTCAAGCCTGTAACACGTCCTGATAGAAAGGTACAGTGAACTTGAAAGCTTCTGTCCGAAGTTCCAAACTTGATCGGGTTAGCTTGTTGTTGGAGGTTGATCGAGAGCTAACACCGAGCGTTTCGAAGCTTCTGTAAGCCCCTTGAGAATACCCAACGGACAGCAAGGCCCGTTCGGATAAGAGATTCCGTCTTGAAAGGCGTCCCAAAAGGAAAAAAAAAAAACAATTGTCCTACCCGGTACTCGCCCCGTATAGCGCTCGAAACATAATAGCTTTCAATTGTAAGGACCGGGCTAGTGTTGGGAGATGACAATTCGCGATAACGAGACATGCAATACGGGAGGTTATTCTCCCGTAATATCGGACAGACGGTATCATCGCAACGACTCGGCCGGAAAAACAGGGAGACACACCAGCAGCAGCCAAAAGCCTTCGGAATAAGTTCTTACAGGTGTCCGTCGACCTCCGAGGACTATCCGAAACTCCGGGCTAAATTCGTTTACTCACCCATCAGGCACATCGATCCAGTGATTTAGGTACCCTGAAATTGGATCGTCGAGGAACTGCATCGTCCATCCTCGCTTCTATCTTCCCGGATTACCCCAACACCGTGGCGTCGGCTTGTCTCACGCTTTTCCAATTAACACGATTAATAATTTCTGGCACGTCAATGGTTCTGAATGGGGACACGACTCGTCGTTTTAACTCGGGTCAAATACAAATAAAAAAGTGTGAAATAATTAATTAACCGAGTAGTCGTCGGTCGAGGGAAGAATGGTTGAAGGGTGACGACAATAGCTGACAGAGTGGATCCCATCAGAGCGCGATGCTAGGAAGCAAACAACTTCTTCAGCGTCACGCTAATTGCGTGCTGCACTGCCGTTGGCGAAACTTCCGGCAAAACTTATCTTCTCGGTTCCGTCTGTGTGAGCAAAAAAAAAACGTTCATGTGTGTGTGTGTGTGTTGAATGTAGGAAGGAAAGGCGCGAGCGAGGAACAGCGGACTTCTTCATCTGCGACGGCCAAAGAAGTGGAGGATGACGCGAGGAAGCGTGATCGAGTTGCGAACGGTGTGGTAGGAGAGGAGCCATCTTCGGAGGAACCGATGGAAAAACCGTCGACGGAACCGGAGAAGTCGAGGAACGAGAAAAACGACGACGAGGCTGTAACGGATAGAAACGGTGAAAAAAATAGAGATTCGATGTACGAAGAAAGAGGGAACGAAGGTGGGACACAAGAGAGGGAGAAAATTGTCTGGCCGATCGGAGTGCCCTGGGAGCCTGTAGAGCCCTCGACGACTGAAGAAAAGGAAATCGCGAGGAAAAAGGACGACGAAGTCGAAGTAACTTTTCTCTACAGCCTCGTATTATCTTTGCTCGTTTTTCTTGTGCCGTTTTTTTTCCTCCGTAACTCCACCGAACGCTGCGGACCTTTAATGAATTGAAACGAAAGTGACGTCAATTGCTGCAACGTCGTGTCATAAAAGGAAATAAACCCTTTAAACGCATTTCTCAGGTGATCCCGATGCCAGACAACGAGGAAGATATGCAGAGGCTCATCAGAGACGTCAAGCATCAAGCGACCATTTATCGTTCGCTTTACAAACACTGGCTGGAAGTTGGCGATCAGGTGAGTTTCGGAACTTCAAACTTGGTTATCACTCGTAGGGGAGATCGGGGACAAAAGTAACACGGGCCAATTGTAACAAGCTGCCACAATGCCACAATAACTTTGCTAATAATCATGTGTGGGGTCGATTGTAACAGTCGATCCGGGTCAATTGTACCAGCAATAATTAACATCTACCAACGCCAATACCAATACCAATATATTTTATTTATTTTGTTCTTACATTCTAAGCAATCAGCGATAATGTATACACTTATAATTTATAAACAACCAATTGCAGACTATAACATTTATAGTAGGGCTGTATAGTTAGGCCGGCTAAAATGTCTTAGCCGGGTAAAACAGCTTAGACGGCTAATACATTTT
>JAPYZC010001824.1:0-17048 GCA_030522665.1 Ichneumoninae sp. A BG-2022a | reverse complement strand
AAGACAAGACTCTTTCGCCCCAGCTCTCTCTCTCTCTCTCCCCCTCTGTCTCTCTCTCCCTGTCTCCTTTCTTTATATATATATATAGTATATATATATATATATATATATACTATATATAAGTCGCGGAGAATTCGCGCGACCTTCGTGTGTGATCATTTGTATAATTTATATAATACGCGCGTATACGCATAAACTAGGAAATTTTTTTCCTACGATTTAGAAAATAATTGGATCGACGCAATTATCTCCATCCATTCGCCCCGATTAAATTCCAATTGCCAATGCTGATTATAGAGCGTGTCCTCTCTGTTCCCCTCTCTCAACACTTAGCTGCGATAATCGCGTCGACATCCAACGTACTAATTAAGTCTAAGGTATAAAAAAAAGAAATACAAAAAAAATGTACTCGAGAAACTGGACGATATCCCGACCCCGCCAAGAATTCTCGATTTTTCACCATTGTTTGTCAATGTAAAAAATAAAGGTAATCGAATTTGTGTACTCAGTATCGCAAGCAAGAAAAACGAAAAAAAACTACTTATATGTATAATGTGTACTTCTTAGGTAGAAACTCTCTGATAGATAGATAGAAAAATATTTATTCGATGAAATAAATGGTTTTTCGACAAAGAGAAATTACGGTCAATTATTTATTCCACGGATAGTTTCCGATACTTTTTTTCTCCTCTTAAATTTCAGCTGATCGTGACGTAACGTTGACGAAGGTATCTGGCCAATTCGACGATAAACTCGACCGACCGATTGTTTTTCGACCGCTCGGCAGCGATATATTTTTTAAATTAAAAACAAACAAAAAAACAGAAAAGTTCAAGTTTCAGTGATTGCATGGGAATGCCGAACTCCGCGAAGATTCGAACCCGTGTTCGGAGGACTGATAAATAACAATTATTTACGCAACGACGCACGATTGTCCGGACGTCTCGTTAGCGTTTGTCGAGGATTGAAAAATTCTCTGATTAAACAAAGTACGCAATTATATAAGTAAATTTACTTTAATTGCGTCTAAAAAAAATGGACTGAAATTTCACGAAATTTCGGCCAGAAGCAAAAGGGTGAAAAAATCGAACTCTCATTCTCGCTATCACGAGCGAATGGAGAGTTAAAAAGTAGACGAAAAAAACTGTTATATCTATAAGTCACGAGGTCTCGACGTGGTGTAATCGCCATTGACCCCCGCGACGCACCTATCTGTCGGGTAAAATCACAAAAGATCGTAACCGTTTGCAATCTACTCAAAGCTGCCGTCTAATCGTCGAGATAATTTTTTCCTTCACCCAGTACGTACTTAATAATTTCATTCGGAATATATAATCCCACCCGTTACATGAATGCACGAGCTGCCACGATTTATTTTTTTTTCCTGCATACGTTTGACCGAGAACTATTGCCCCCTAACATGCGCTTAGTGCATCTATCAATTTACGTATTTACAATGTAAGGCTTCTGGTTGAGGCGAGTCGCTCAGCCGGGTGCAACGGCGTGTATACGCGTGTATGTGTTCCGTAAACTCCGCTCGCGAGCGACTATGCTCGACCGTTCATTAATCAAAACATAGTTACGACGATACATTACGACGAACATAGTGTTAAGTATTATTGAAACCTCCGTCAATAGTTTGTTCTTCTACGAGGATATCGAGCAGACTGATTGAATTCGTCGATTAAACGAGTATGCTAATAAATCGAACTACCGATAACAAAACACTCGTTTTCTGCGTGGCGTTCTTTCGGCTATGGCTCATCCCGTAAAAATACGTTCCAGAGATCGAAAAACAAAGTGTTTTTCGAGCATCTTTTTTATTCGAATAATGCAACAAGATTCTGTATTCGCACAGGGGGGGGGGGGCAAAACGGTCCACCGTAGATGGAAATTGCAACCATGCGGGCTCGGGACACATCCAAGTGCTTCATCGCCGACGACAAGAGTCCTCTTTCCTCAATATGTCCCTCGGTCAGCGACGGCCTTCCGTATTTTTTTTTCGCAACGGTCCGTTTCGCCTCGCTCTCGCCTGTGGAACAAAAAGGCAAAAGCGCATTAATGGTATACCCGATGAGGTCAGATTGCCGTCTGGTCGGTTTATAAATTTCGGAACTAATCAGTCGATCGGACGATTCTGAATGACCTAGCCAGCAGGTCGGTCGGTTACCGTAGCGCCGTGTCCTCGGGCTCTCTTGGCTCGTTCAAGTGCAAGGCTAGACTGTCAAGAATTACAGACGAAGGCTGAGGATGCTTTCGCCAGTCGGTCAGTCAAGTAGTTGCAGATTGAACGAACGTCGAAATCTCCATTTGTCTTACATATCATCGACATCGAAGCGAGTAACGACTGCTGCACGCCGGTTCTTCCGCCCACCGGTTGCGTACACTATCGTCCTCGAATTTGTTTGTCGATCCTACACTCCCGTCGGTGTTTCCCGATCGGCGAACGTTGAACTGTTTCTTTATTTTTTATTTTTTTTCCATCGTCATTGAACGAAATATTTCTAATCACTATCGATCAACGAGACCGGTAAAGACCCGCCGATTGTTCTTCGTCGTTTAAGAGTACTGCCGAAAAATCGCCCGCAACAGAATATCGTTCAACAAGGTCCCCAGCAATTTCCGGCAAAATTACCGGTCACATTTACCACTCACACCTCTATCGTTCGACTGTACACAAAAAAAAATCCAGACAAAATCTTCGTTCATTTTTCAACAGCGAGCGGGCCATCCAACACTTTTACTCCACAAATTTCTCGGCCACCCACTTTATTATAGTAGTTACGAGGATCCTTCAATTTTTCGATAACCATATCTCTCCGATCCTCTCCCACTTAAATTTTATCGTATCGCATACGTTCACGCGACTCGCTTATTATACAACACAATGTGTCGGTTGGAGAAAAGAAAGCAAAGAGGAAAAAAAAGTGCGTCAATAATTACTTTAATCTCCCCTAAGCGTTTACGACTGTTAATAATACGTATTATGAATCGTGATGAGCCGCCCTCGATCTTATCAGAAATTGACCTTCCTTCGTTCGAGAAACGAACGAAAAAAATAGCAATAAAAAATATTTAAAAAATGCCCAAAAAAAGTAAGATCGTCCAAGAATTAATAGCTGTATTTAACTCCATAGCGGATAAGTCCTGCTTCGTATCTCGATTCTTGGGGGAGGGGGGGGGGGGCAGATTTTGGGACGCATTGCTAAAGCGACAACTCCGCGAGGTATAATGCATAAACGAAGTAAGTGCACACATAAACACACATACACACCCGGGCTTGACTCCGGGACTGTTTGAACACTCGTAAAATGCAAATTCAAGGAAACGACTAAAGTTTTCTGTCTCTCTTAGGTCTGAGCCAGAGGTGCTTGGACGATGATGCTTGCCGCCGAGGAGCCGTTGAATGGGTCGTAAACCCGCGATGCTCGCCGAGAAAGAAAGAAAGGGATAAAGAGATCTCTTGCTCCCGCGAGAGAAACCTCGAGAGCTTACAGGGAGAGGCAGCACCCCGCCCCTCCCGGCATAACACTAACGCGTAAACGGGACGATTGTGTCAAGCGCCGGAAAGCTCTCTCATGGATACTTCCGAGTAAATTTATTCCTCGGGCATAATCGACCTCAAAAAAAAAAAAAACTTCTCTTGCGCTCCACAAACGGGTCACGAAGAGCACAATTATATCGTAATCTAAACGGCGTATATGGATATTGTATCAATTTTTTTTTTCATCTCTTTCGCGACCGGCAAGCCTTAAGGTGGTCCTTGCGAATTTAAAAATCTTAGAAATTTCATACGTATTCAGAAAAATGTACGAATCGTTTGAATTTTTTTTACGTTAGGTTTCAGGGAAATTTGTTGAACAATTATATTTTTCATCAATTTGTTAATAACATTTTGGAAATGTTATTATGCCAAATTAATCTCTTCAGCACCTTCAATATGCTTGATTTTTTTCAGATTTTTATACCGTCGCGAAGTGTTTGTAATTTCCTCTCATTTCTCTGGGAACTTATGCGAAGTGAACACTATTCGTAAGGACTACCTTAAGGGGTCTTCGATCACGTTGGATGGAACTCGAGGAGGGTCGGAAGCAGGAAGAGGAAGGGTTGTAGCACCATCGTCGGTGTGAGCATCATTGTGAGGCTCGAGTGTACTCTCGAATCTGCACTCGGCGAAAAAAAGAATAAAAAGAAGAACCCTCTTGAGAAAAACCACGATGCCGCTAACTCGTCGATCTTTCTAACAAATTGAAAGATTACGATGAAGAGAAAAAAAGGTCCAATTGTCGGACAAGAGTGGAAACGAGTGCTGCCAAAGGGACAACGCGATCGCAAGAGACGGAGCGGAAGGCGATGTACTTGAATTAACTTAGGGTGTGTATTTCTAGAACGCTCTAGGATTAGCTCCGGCAACACTCGCGGTATGTTATGCCGAACGTCGGGAGCGAGAGAGGCGCGCGGGCCAGAAGAGCGACAGCCGCGCTCGCGCGAATCTCTCTCGCGTGTCCTATGGGAGATTTTTTAATTCGCGGTTCATTTATCGTTCGACAACTGTTGTCCTGTCGCGATCCGAAAATCAAGTGCTTGCCGCTCGGGTTTTCACTAATTTTCATAGACTGTGCGCTTCTCCGGCCAGTAATATGCCGAAAATTGTGTTTTTTCGAGCACTTGTTATATATTGTTATATATCATAAAAATTAATAATCGAAGAGAAAATATGAGAACATTTTTATTTGCTGTTCGATGTTAATAAACCATTGCCTTTTTATTAATTACTTTTTGCCCCCTTAAATCGAATAATTTTTATTATTGATTTATTTATTACAATCTTTGAAAAAAAATAAAATGAATATGTTACTGTATTTTCAAATTTTGTGTCGCCCCAAAGGAACAACCTTTTCGTAGATGGATTTTGTCTCTTAATTAAACAAACGAATAAATATATAGATAATTATTTAAATAAATAAAGAATAGACATAGTTCGATGTGCGGGAAAGAGAAAGAAAAGTAAATGAAAAGCAAATGATTTATAAACAGCGAAGAGCAATAATAGACGTTGTTAGGATATGCCACGAGGGGTGTATCTCGATTTCCGTACTCGAAGCAGGTTACTTTATACGTTCGGGTGTGTACCCCGCTCACTCTCTGTTCGGCAGGCGAAGGGGAAGGCATTACGGGGTTACTAAAGTCGTTGTACGGCCTCCCCAAGCCCCATAAGGATAGCCCTCAGGCACGCACCCTCCTTATCGTGCGTATGCACTTTCTTTTCTTTCCCTCATTCTTTTTTATTCTTTTTTTGCTAGTGCGTGCAATGCAGCCCTATGCAGTGAAGGTGAAGGGGGCATCGGGTAACACGGGCAGGCAGGCAGCGGTGTTATACGCGCGCTCATCGACAACCCACTGTGCCCCCCGATTCTACATGTTGGAGACACCATGGATGTACGATATATATATGTTGCAAATACATCGCGACTATATACATAGAAAAAGACTCAAGGTATACAATGCAATTCGAGTAAAAGTTTTTACAAAGTGCACATTCGATCAATCATCAAAATTTAAATTTTTCCACCAATGTAACTCTTTCGCTACTGTTTTCAGTAACATCTTCAACATCTTTTTGTAATGGGGAAAAAAAATTAAATATGAAAAAAACCAAATGCATTTGTTACGATTCATTTCCGTTAACAAGTTGAGTGAGAGAAATCGTGCTTCGGCCACCAAGGTAGAGCGATTCGATCGTGCAGTTACTAATGCGTTATACGTAACAATTTTCAAAAGTAAAAAGATGTTCTCGCCCGCGAGTTCAGCCGCGGGCGAAAATTTCGCGAATGTATAAATATACACATACAGTATAGGCGATCGATAATTAGGATAATGAATACCCTGTTGTAATACGGTACGTATATTCGGCGATCGTGCACCGTGTGGATTTTCGTTCTTTCGTAGTTTTATCGTCAATCTCGTATAAACATGTACGCCCACAAAGCACCCTTGTATTTTCCCACAAAAGTGCAGAAAGTCCCCGCGTGTGTATACATATACATTTATGTATGGGTATACATGTGTATATATAGTAGAAAGAGCGAGTTGTGTGTTTCAAAACCGGGCCTCCCCTAATGCGATTTCGCCAAGCTATAATTATGCGATCGTAGGGAAACAAGGCGTGTACGAGAGAGGCTCGGACTCTGGTTTGCATCTAAGTGCATCAGCTGGGCCCTCCGCCACATCAGCATAATTATCTACCCCGCTAAATCGACTATACCCCCGAAAAAAAGAAGAAAAAAAAAATACTTATTCGTACTTGATACCCTTATCGAGGAATCTTCGAGTTCAACCATTCGATCGACGGGGGATTATCGCTTTACCAATGAGTCGCGCGCGCTAAACCTCGGGCTTTTTATTTCTCGTAAAAGACTTTGAGGAGCAGCGAAAGCGACGTTTGTATGTAAAAAAGAAAGAAAAAAAAAGAAGAAAGCGAAACGGTAGAATATTTCGCGGAAATTCCGTGGAGGGGGACGGACATACCGATAAGGATCGGGCGGTATGGAGCTCGAGGAGAGAGCGGGGCAGACAGAAATTAAAGGGTTCTGTAATTTGGCATGATTTCCATCTTCGACTGAGGCCCGACACGCACATCCGCATTCAATCAAGTATAACCCGCACCCTGTCGGGACGCGTAGAGCCCAAAAATCGCTCAACCCCTTCCCATCGCGAGTTACTAGCTCTGCTTTTCTTCTTTCTTTCTTTTTTTTTTTTTTGTTGCTCCCTCCGCAGTCCGGTGTTTTTCATGCCCGCTTTATACGTCCTCGGCAGTATAGATAAGAAGATAAGCAGTGCAGCCATACGCAGTACGACAAGTAACGACGATTATAACGCTTGTTTGACGAGAGTGTGTACAATAATTCATGAATTATGCGCGCTTGACCCGTAACTCGCCGGGAGTCAATGGAACGCGGAGTCGAGAGAAAAAGAAACCGCGACCCCGCGTACAGTCGACGTGTCTGCAAAAAAAAAAAGAAAAAAAAAGTTAAGGGTACAATGCTTGTAACCGATAATGAGACTCGGTCAAGTTATTTATAAAGTGGCAATTAACGTTTTCTTCGATTAAATGTGAAGAAAGAATGATTTCTTTTTTTTCAACCCTTTGGAGAACACAGAAATCTGTTCGTGGCGAATCGTATGAAGCTAGGGATTTTGAGCTGGGGTAAAGACGTTCATTTGTCAGATATATCGTGTACACGAATACAGAAGATCTTGACCCTAGTGGCGAAGCTTCTAGGAAGATAATATTTGTCGGTTGTCAATGAACGGTCGAGACGAGAGCCAGACGAGCAATGATAGATCAATCTAATTCGCATACTCAGACGTGCGTGTCTCCACACCGGGGAACCGAGAGGAGTTTATCGAAGGATAGAAAAACTGCGCATTGAACCCGAAACCGGCTTAGCTCTGCGCGTCACGATCGCCCAATTCCAACCATGACCAGAGACAAAAAGTTCGTTATTATCGCAGCTGATGTATCGTCGTTGTTGACTACGAAACTTTCGCAGCTTTTCGATTAAATTTTGCAAAAAAAAAAAAAACTGTCTTCTGTCGCAATATCCGTAGGTCACTTGCGGTAAAAGAGCTTAGATCATGTAAAGTTTCAACATCCTCGAGGAAAAAAAAATCGCCTTGAAGTCTTCATTACCGACCGCGATATGGCACTCTGTCTTAAGCTGATGTGATACCCTGTTGGTAATAAAAATTGTAATAACTGCAGTTTCGAGACCTCGAACATTTTGGGAAAAAGATCCTTTATCCTCAGGTGCTCAAGGTCTCAAACCAGAATTTATTACAGTTTTCATTACCGACCGTGGTATTTCGAAATATACCCTTAGAGGCGAGTACAGTCAATATTTAAAAAAATATAAATCATACAAATAAACCCTTTTGGAGTCGTGGTATTGGGAGTGTGACATATACTGAAAAGTTACCAACGCCTAACTTTTTTTTTCATTATTAGAATCAAATATTGAAAAAAATAAATAAAAATATACAGTAAATAAAGAAATAAAACATGAAGAAATAGAAGGTGTGACGTTAGGATATTACAGAGTAATAGTTTCTGTGAGGGAGCAGCCTGCAAATGCCACCTGTCGAGAGAACTGTATAGACTCTATCTTCTCTCTATTGAAAACTATACTTAGGGAGTTAGTATATACAGAATGGGTTTGTCGATATTTTATCGAAGAATGGTAACACAGTTTGTGCCAACAAACTACACCCCCTTGGGAATCTACAGGATCTCAGAAAGTAAACAAGTTTTGGCACCAAGGCGGCTCATTCGATTGTCGAATAACAAAGCCAACATAGTAAGTAACAAAAAAGAGACTCACCGATTATGCATTACTGGTCGCATCATGACAAGCTGCGAAGGGGTTGCAGATTTGTTGAATTTTTGGATATTTTGTCACTGCAGTGTTGCAAGTAGCCTCAAAATCGTCAAATAAAAATCGTCACCTAAAATTGCTTGCCTGATCTAAATTCGCTGCAGAATGGTAATTAACATAGTTTCCATTGTCGATAACTTCTTTGTTGGGTTCAGAATCGAGAACGCACGAACTGGTCGTCGTCAAAATCGTTGAATATCATCGTCCTGTAAACTCAGATTCAGAATACCACCACTAAATATCTCGAAAATCTGTAAAACGATCGAAAAAAAGAAAAAAAGTACAGAGTAGGGAGACGTAAACACACACGATCTACGACGCCGGCTTCATCGGTGTGATAAACTTCCAATCGTCTCACCTCTGCCGATACTCAATGTCACGAGCTGCATCCTTTCCTCCGCGTTCCTTGTTAAACAGTCTAACTAATATACACACATTTTCACTTGTTACACGATAACTTAACACAAGAAATGTCAAAAAATATATTCGGACGCACGCGAACTTTCGGGCAAACTAGTGATGGCGGACAGCGCGGCGGTTACACTCACGTCTGCGGAGTGGCTATTCCTTTGTTCCGAGATATTATTTTAAAACCGCAAAGAAAAAAAGGTCAAAATTACTACTAACGCTGCGGCTACTTGAGAAACCGAAGCCGCGTTTGCAGATTGTCCAGTCATCCCTGTCATCCAGTAGGTTTACGGTAATGATGGATTAAACATTGTTCTAATTATCATCTGAGCAGTGTCAAATAATACAAACGTATAATCAAGCAAAAGTTGAGGTAGTTCTTTCGTATCGCGTTGTACTCGTAGTCAGGAAGCAGGTACAGACTGGCAGTGCTGCGCAAGAATCGGAAACGCGCGGCGATTCTTTCGCCGTGATAGAGCAAAAAAAATCGAATTTTTATCATTCCATCATCCCTAAGCACTGTATAAGTCCAATGACAAGTGCTATTTTTTACTACTAGTGAAGTCCTTTGTTCCAAAATGTGTCGAACGTAACGTTATCAACAATGTCTCCATTAGTCACGAAATTCTTCTGCAGTTGATTAACTTGAATCTTCGTTAGGATGCGGTGATAAATCGTAACGGAATGCATTCGCTACAGCGAATGAACAGAACGATTTATATTTAGGGTTAAAAAAACGACGATCGCGCGAAATTCCAAGGAGTTAATTTATGCCGATAGATCGTTGTGTGAGTAAATGGAAAAACTAAAATATGAAAGAGTGGTGTTTGTAAATTCACGGATCAATGGAAACCAAAACCAGGAGCAGAACACACGCTATGTCCTGTGCATCTGTCCACACTGATACTCCATAAAGCCAGATATTCAGAGGGGCACAAGGTATGCACTTATTTTTTCCAAATACGATTCAAGAATTACCAAAAAAAATCCCACATTTGTGGCCTATGCTGCATCATGAACGATACAGTATACACCTAGAAGTATGAAAGTAGATTACGCAATTTAATTATTTTTTTTGCACTTTATTGTTATAAATTACAAGAAGTTGTTCACTTGTCAGCCTTCTTCGTCTTGGTAGAGGCTTGCTGCGCCCTCAGTACCTTGACGACGATTTTTTGTTCCTCAATGAGGAATGCGCGAACGATCCTGACGGAGACAACAAATATTTGTTACTGCATCTCAAAAACGTACACAAAAATATCGTGAATCCTGTGTACGGAAATCATCAATTTACCTTTCCTTGACACACTTGTGGCAAAGTACACCTCCGTACACCCTCTTAACGGTCTTCTTGCGTTTGCACATACGAGAGCGCTCCATTGGCCTTGCCGGCTGGATTCCTCTGAGCTTGTCTTTGCACTGACCACATCTTGGGATCTTCTTGGGCTTCTTTAGGTACTGGTAGACGAGCTTTCCACCAGGAGTACGCACACTGGATGAGTAAAAAAATAAAATATAGTCAACAACGACAAGACACGTGTCGATGCGGTAGGAGAGTCGGAAAGTAAACCAAAACATAACCCTACTTTACTTCGAGAAGCGATGAACGAATAATACGCGAAAAAAATATTTCTTTCGGGTTATTTTAATTTTTTTAAATAAAAAAAAGTGAATTACACCGTTGGTCATGGAAATTATTTGATTACTTACACGCGTCTCCTGTTGCTCTTGGTGTTGTACGACAAACGTCGCCGATAGGTTAGCCGCTGCACCATCTTTATTCTGTAAAACGAAAAGTAATTTTCACTATTAAAAATCCATGAAATAATGCCACTGTAACCATCACATTATATCCGTGAACAATCGTGTAAGGACGATTCAATCGAAGACACAGAGATCGACGAATTTTTCACGGATTTATATTGTTGTACGATAGCTTGACACAGACCTGGGTCCAGAGCAAAACGGAAAAGGAAGCTTCCTCCGCTACGCGACTGTAGTCGTCAATGTGGCGCCATATTGAATTTGTCTTCAACCGGATGTGGCCCCTGCCGCCCGCTATTTGAATCATTTTGCGGGCGAAACGCAATTTTATCATCGTCAATCTTACTTTAATATTATTAATTCAATGCACGTTTCAGGTTGACGATATATTTTTTTTTATTACATCTTCAAAATTTGTTATCGATACACGGTGCCGATAGTTGTCTCAGCCGAAACGATAATTTTTGTATATATCGCGAAACATGTCGCGACAATTCATCTTCACATTGAGCTTTGCGCACAGCAAAAATACTCCCGAGAGTTTGCGATGCAGGCTGTAAATCTCTTCGGGCGGTGGACACAGTCGGTGATTTATTATCGTCGGCACCAGAGCTTGAATACTGCAATCAAAGTTATCGGTAAAGTTTTGATAAAAAATAGTGTTCGATATTTGAAAATGTTTTCCGCTAACCTTCTCGTTACGTTCTGACCGCCAAAATCGTACTCGACGTTTTTCTCATTGAAAACTTGTCCGAGTATCATAACAGCATCCACGTGAGCTTCCTCCATCACCTTCGATTCGTATCCCGTAAGAAATTTCATTTCCCTCGAGAGATTCAATACCTTCTCCCGATCGCCCATACTCGCGCCATTGATGACTTCGATGTATTTGTCCATAAAATCCTTCTCGTACGTACGGCAAGCACCGAAATCGAGAAGGGTCAATTGCCGACTGTCCGGATTGTAGAAAAAATTCGCCCAATTCGGATCGGTCTGCATGTAACGAAATACGAATAGTTCCTTGAGGCAAAGATGCATTATCAATTTTGCTATGTGCTCGCGCGTCTCCAGGTCCATTTCGACGCACTTGTCCACAGGCACACCCTCGATCAACTCGGTGGTGAACACCTGCTTCGAACAAAGATCGTCTGCAAAGACATTAGATTTTAACAGTCAGATATATTATTCTAAACATTAAATTTGTTTTATTACCTATAACAGCTGGCACAAAGTATTCCGGATAGGGCGCAACGTATTCGCGATATTTCTTCGTACAATCAGCCTCTCTTCTGTAATCGACCTCCCAGGCGAGTTCGCGTTTCGCAACCTCGACGAGATTGTCAATGAACATTCCCTCGGGAAACATATTCCAAATCTGCATCGATTATTGCATTTTAACGGTCATTTACATTCTTTAATTTAATGCATCAATCAAAGTATTACAGTAACCGATTAATTTCGAACCTTCATAACTCCTACGAGATTGTCTATGTCGCTCTGTATGCCCTCGGCGACACCGGGATACTGAATTTTCATCGCTACCCCCTGACCATTCGGCAGTGTCGCGTAATGTACTTGACCTAAAATGTTTTTTATTTATTCCATTAAGATGAATATATATACCCTTTTAAATACAATAAAGCGATGAATTGTTCGATTGAATTTACCGATCGACGCAGCAGCGAAGGGTTTCTCCTCGAAGCTGGCGACTCTGCTTCTCCAATCGCTGCCCAATTCTTTCGCCAATACTTTTTCCACTTGCCACGTCGGCATGAAATCGGCACTCTGACGAACCCTCTCGAAGGCTTTTTGCAGCTCGGGACTGATGACGGAATTATCTTGAATACTCAGTATCTGGCCGATTTTTAATGCCGCACCTCGAACTTTGCACAGCGTCGATACGATTCTCTCGGCATTGGCCTTCGTGAGAAACATACTGTCCAGTGTCTCGCCCACGCTCTCGGTCTTCAATCCCAACGTTCGACGACTGTATTCGGCGAGAGTTCCGATACCCAGGCCAACGCCCAGGGTACCGAAACTCACCATCCTCTGGAGTCTCGTGTGCGGTACTTTTCGCTCCTTCGAACTCGTGGAGAGCTATTTTTTTAACACACATAAAATAAGACTTCATTGATATCGATCGAAATGATCGATTACAATTTATATAATTTTTTTTCTTTTCTTCTTCCTCAAAGAGCTGTTTTCATTTTTGTTTAATGAGGAAGCAATCGGCAAATCACTTGGCATGTTTGTTTTTTTTATTTTCCATCGATAGACGGGAAATCAGTGTTACTAGTAAACTTACGGTCTGTCGAGGTCGAGCAGTCGGCCTAGCGGTAATTTTTTCATTCGCAATATTTTCAGGGTTGATACTCGTGGAGGAGTCGGCTGGACTCTTGGAAGCTTCGCGATTGATTTTCTTCTCGTGCTCGAGCTCCAGATCCCGTAGCATGCGTTTGTCCTTTTCCGAGAGCTCGATCTTCGGTATACTCTCGTCGATCCTTATGGTCTCAATTTTTTCCTTGACGCTCGCATATTTTTTCGGCGTACCCACCGCGGCCGTTTTGAATTGTGCTTTGGAAACGGTGGGCTTGCTCGGCGCTCTCTCCGGGTCACGATTGCCTTTGACGACGCGTGCATCTTTCGCCGGATCGACAATCTCGAGTCTCACGTCGCTCCTCGCGCTCTCGAACTTACCGGCATCACCCAGTCCGCCGATCTCTCTGGCTCGGTGCTTCGCGTAATGAGATATTCCTTTCTCCACGACGCACAAACGATCAACGATTTCTTTCGCCTCTGCCAACACTTTTTCCTAGGAAAAAATCTCGATTCAATATTTGGCAATTTTTTTAAATCGTATGCATTGTATTCGCAAACTTACGGGGAGCTTACTTGGATCTATGTCGCGCAGCTTTCTGCCGGCTTCATTGATATTCGTCTCCGCGAGAATCTTCACGCTCGAATTGTCGAGAATTCGTTTAACGGACTCCTCCTGATGTTTGAGAATAGCGTTGGCGACGGCCTGAACTCCGCGCAACACGCCTATGAGGTCCGACCCCCAGGGACGAGCCATAGCTGCAAAGTCGACCTACCAACGATGTTTCCGATAATACATCCATTGTTGTTTATGAATGAAAGGCACGGCCGTGCGTACTCACTTTACAATGCCTTGTGACGCTGTTTTATAGAATCCAGGACTTGTTACAAAAATTGATTGGATCGACGACGGAAGCACAACTTTATTGCTCTCGTAGCGTCAGTCACTTCGACGCACTGCGAGCGTTTAAAACTATTGCAGCATAATTTGAAATACTGGGACCTTGAGGTTACGTAAAAGAGGTTATGGATGTAGGAAAGACAATATCTCGAATCTACACCTCGATACAGTAAATCTTGTCAATAATAGTTGCTGACCACGGGGTCGGGCGTCAGAGAACTGTTTTTTCGAGATCCGATGCGATAATCAAGGAAAGGCCTGTTGATGTTATTACGATTTTTTATAACTAGTGCGAATTGGACTGTTTGCAGTTTTCACTGTACAATTTTTTCAAACAGCTCTCGCGTGAAAAACGTTCGTACCAAAATTTCGCAAGATAAGCATTGTTTACGCGATTATTTTTCCGATGTCTTCAATCTAACGTAACTCGAATAGATTCACATAGCGTTAAAGAAGGTTATGTGTCGGGTCCCGTACGTATACGCACGTATGCGAATACGAATGAACTCGTGTGGCATCAGTGATGGGCACGTGTAATCACAGACGCCGCAAATAAATTTTCAGAAATAAACATATGGGATAATTAGACGGAAAATACTGATTTCACATGTCTGTCATGATTAATCGGGAAATCGATGAAACTTTAACTATTTAATTCATTCGCTTCGTTTTTTTAATGTATACATGTATATCGTTTACAACTTCATTTTACAATACGTACGCAAGAGCCACAACCTTGATCCGTCGAGATGTCTTTATTTTGTTTGTTTGTTTTTTTTTTTATAATTACAATTACAATATCGAATACGTCGTTCCGTCAAGTCGGTTTCCAGTAACTTTGACTCAGACAATTCAATGCGGATCGTATCGTTGTAGAGCTGCTGCTTCCTTGACGATAATAACATCGAAGACTAAACTGTTAGCGGCTAGGATATTTCGTTACCACTAGCGGGGGGGCGGGGGGGCTCTTTGCTGCGAAGAAACTCAATCTCATTTATCTTTATAACGAAGCCGATGGAGGACGATATTATTCCTACAAGCTTTGACACTCCATCGAACGCAAATGTCGCTCAACTATAAATGCAACGATATTCCATCGAGTATTATAATTAATCAATAATTACTATTATCAGACTATGATTACTTGTCACTTATTTTTTTAAACTAATACATCGATAGTGCGTCTCTCCCTCTGATTTTTTCAACTTTTTTTTTCATTCGACATAATCATTTTTCGTTTCGATTCGATACGCGTCGACAGCAACGTGTGCACGAATACAGGCTTACAGTTGTACCTCGATTACAGTTTACGTGTGTATTTTTATGTTTTTTTTTAACTTTATTTACTTATTTTTTTCGATAAGTTACTCAACTAACTATTTGCCGTGTCTTTTTTGTTGAGACCTCACGTACGAGGCCTTTTTTTAACTACAATAGTTTATCATACACATTGTTTCATCAATTTCATTACTCATCGTCCAAACAGTGGGTTCCACGAATGCTCAACGATCTGTTTATGAATCGATACTCGTCAGGCTTTAATGTCAGTCTGAAAAGCTCCAAACGTTTATTCATGAATCGGAAAATTTACAATTTTGTTCTTATTTTTTTATGGGTTACAGATATGTCATCGGCGAATTATCTGATTAGCGTTGAGCAAACGTTGATTCACACACCAATAAGAAAACGCGACATATTTGGGACTGAATGAAAACTGGAGAAATACGGTGAACGCACGCGTATAACAATTGATTTTCTCATCTCGTATGTCCTTAAAATTACGAAAAAGAAACGCTGGAACTCGTAGTCTTTTGCTCTTAATAAATAAAATTATAAGATAATTAAAAAGTCGGGAATGCACAGGAAGGATTCGATCGTTATATTTCTCGGGATTGTATGTGCAAATAGCGACGAGTAAAAAAAAAAAGAAAAAAAGAAGCCAACTTACTCGTCGCGGAGATCATTCGGGTGTATCGAAGACAAAAAATGGGCGAATTGGCACGTCGAGAAGACGAGATTACATTTTTTTACACTGCCATTAAAAAAAAATTTCAACTAATCTGGGTAACATGAACAATTTTTAAAAACAGGAATGACTGTGTACTATATCAGTCGGATATTCTCACAGAGCTGCTGCTTCACACGTTCTTTCTTTGCTACTTCGTCACTACAAAAAAAAATGTTTAATCATTTGTTCACTTTTTTGTTTCAATTTTATTAATGTTCTACCGCGAACGAGAAGACGCGAGGATGACTAGAGGCACCCAGCAGTGCTTTTGACAAGCGAGGAGAAAACGATACAGACAAAGAGACAAGCAAGGAAACGGGAGGATAAGGAAGAGTAGAGATCGTTCGCAAGCCTACCCACGCTTCGCGGTAGAAATAATAATCATTCGTCATTCATAAATCAGCAAGATCACAATGTTCTTTCGTCACTCGTCACCACGCTTAAACTTGAAGGAAAGAAGAAAAAAAAAAGAACGTTCGCGACGTTTTTTTTTCTTTGTTTAACTCTACGCGAAGGTCAGACATTACTGTCGGGTTTGTCGGTTAATCCTATGGGTTGAGCGTTGTCCACGAGATTGGAATGCATGCCTGACGTTCCATCGACCATCGATGGTTCCGTCGTCGCTGCGTTTCGCATCGCGTCCAACGGGGCCCTAAGTATCATAATAACCATCATCATTATCGTATTACAATGGCCTTATCAATCGAGAGAATTATCTCGTCATGCGAACCTAAAATTCTGTTACCGTATCCTATTATATTATTTTGTAGCCCGTTATGTTATTGACGCATCCCAACGATAAATTAGCTTCATTATCGTAAAGCGCATAAAAGCTCACGTTACGTGCATACAAAAAAAATACCCGAGGGATATATCCGTATTCCATTGTTGGGGAAGGAAGCTGGGAACATGCGTGCATGCGGGGAATAATCATCGCAAGCATTATTATCAAATAGTTCATTTTTTTTTGCCTGGTAAGCGTGGCGCGCGGTGGTGACTGCGCTGTTAATTATGTTTTTGTTGTATTTATCTCCGGCGAATTTATGTCGGTCTCCATACATCGGGATCCTCCATAAGAGTCGTATGGTGATCGGTGCTAGGAACACCGGGCTGAGGTTGTGTCGGGGACGCAATGCCGGATGGCGACACCATTCCTGTTGGCTCCGGCTGCGCGCCTCTGATTTTTTTTTTTCATTCGCGTCACACCACGCATTTT
>JAPYZC010001823.1:0-37211 GCA_030522665.1 Ichneumoninae sp. A BG-2022a | reverse complement strand
TGTTATTAACAAATTCATCAAAAAATTAATTGGTTAACAAATTACCTGGCAACAAAACTTTTTTTTTTATGAAAATGATTCGTTTATTTTTCTGAATACTTATGAATTTTTTCAGATTTTTAAGTAATCATTGATTTTTTTTTTTTTTTATAGAACAAGCTGCTAACAACATTAACTGTGCATAATAATAATAATGTCAAAAAGTTTTTGACAAATTGATTTTAAAAAAATGGTTCAACAAGTAATCAGTAAATCTTTTTTTTTCTTTTCAAATGAATTACTTGATTTTCTAGAAAACAAATAATTTTTGTCAGAATTCTTTATCATTTGTAGTCACGCGATCGCCATGAAACGCATAACTCCCGCCTCTTGCGCTTTGGACAGTCGGGAGTTAAAAATCCAACTTTCGGAAAAAAGGCTTCCATGAATTTGCATCGAAACCCAACAAAGCCTGAAGAAAAAACACACGAACCAAGGAAACTACTTCCCAGATTCTGTCGAAAGATTGTTTTCCGATTCGGATAACACTGGCCACTGACTGGCCACTAACTGAGACAACACGCAAAGTCACGTGGTTGCCATCAAATGCACAACTCCCCTCTTTTGCCCTTTCGGCACGACCAGAAAAAAAATTTATTTGACGGCCATCGTTAATTTGGTTTAAGTAAAATATTTATTTTAATTAAATAAATATTTTACTTAAACCAAATAAACGGTGGCCGTCAGATGATTTTTTTTTCTGGGTGCAGCCACAAGTTAAAAAACCCATTTCCGCGAAATGGTTAAAAAAAAATGGTAAAAATGGTAAAAAAAAAACCTCCTCTAGGGGCGACGATCTCGGCGGGTCTGGAAGGTTCGAAGAGGTGTCTCCAGCAAGTCGCTATATGGCTCTCCTCCTATCGTTAATTAATCATCGTGTCTCCGGGCAGGGACCTTATTGAATAATTCGCACATACGTTAAACTGTCAATTTGGTCCTGATGCAGGCATTAGTTTGCATGAGGAAACTAGAGCCGGCAACGGTGTGCATCGCTCATCGGCAATTTCCCAGACTGTGCCTGGTGCAGTGCTATAATCGTAGCGGAGCAGCCCGTCCTGTACGGATGGTACCAGCACGACGGAACGGAGTCAGGACCAACTGACACGCCGGTCGGCGAGTAACGACTGAACGATTAGTTAACGGACTCCTCTATTATTAACGGCTGAATTAGGCAGCCGCTTGATTAAACCTGACAATCTTCATCTTGCCCGCGATGCGGATGGTTTGTTATTCCAGTACAGTTTGGCCTGTCTGCGTGCGCTCACGTCTGTCTGTGTGCGGACGCATTGCGGTTACGGCATATCCGCGTTTGCGGATCCGTAACATACACGCGAATTCGCGATAACGTGTACGTGGCTGGAACGAACCGCGGAACACGCGGGGACACGGCTACGGAGTTATCCGCACACGCAGATAAGCTCACGCGCCCACTATCGGTGCATTTATACTGCCAAATCGAAATTGCCGAATCACGACGCATGCGCGACTCTCCTTCGATTTGAGACACCGTAGATACCGGAGCGCTTCGGATCGTGTGTTCAAGCTCTACAGTGCGCTCCCTCGCACGTTCCTTCGGTAATAAAAGTAATGCGAGAAATATTGAATTCATTAGAAATTGTAAAATTGATATTTAATAATGTATCGAGAGCAATCGATTTTTCGCGCGAAAATACGTTCTGTGTACTAATCATATAGTTTTCACAACGGTAAAGATTTGTACTCTTAACAAACTTTTTTCCATGGATGTTGACGATTCTGTTCTAGTTAAGGTTTACGAATAAATATTTGTAAATTTAAGACACCTTTTTAGGGAAAGGGACATTTTTTTTGTGAAATGAACAAGAATTGTATCGTTGACGTTTGTGGACAAGAAACTTTCGTACCTATTTTACTGGGCGAGAATATAGATGTAACAAATATTTGTTCCGATATATCCATCACATATATCTTGCAATGAATGTTATAAATAACGTAAAATCATATAAAATCATATGAAATCATATAAAATCATATAAAATCACATAAAATCATATAAAATCATATAAAATCACATAAAATCATATAAAATCATATAAAATCATATAAAATCATATAAAATCATATAAAATCATATAAAATCATAAACAACTTGTCTTTTAAATTATGGTTTAAGAAATGGAAAATAAATTTTCGCATTTACTTTATTTCCATGGGGATTGCTTTCGGTAACGTGGCAAAGGCATGAACGGGATGAGCTTTGCCACAGAGGACTTGGTCCAGCGTCAAGTAACATGAGGGAGATTCCACTGTACACCCGAGGCCCGAACCGTCGTAGATACAGTTGTATTCGTACGTATGCAAAGGAGATGTCAGCGTAAACATCTCACGTTGCTCGTTTGTCGACTACTGTCGCGGTCGTTGATCCCACGGTACTGATAATGACGCCGTAACGATAATGCGCTCCGATCATGAGCAATTTCGACAGATTGGCGAGCTGTCTTCGTCGAAGAGCGGAAGGCACTCGGAGCGCACTCGCGAATGAGCGATGAATCGAACGCAATTATCGCCTCGATACCGTTGCCCCTTCCAAGATCCTGCCGACCTGGCGGCACGATTGCGCCCCAACGAAAAAAAATATAGGGCAAAAAGTTTCGAGCCACCGCGATTAACGCACAAATCACTGGAATGCGAACCGGACCGTATTCACCCCTTGTACGCTATGTTCGAAATGTATTCAAAATATCTTCCTAATATTTCATAACATTTTTTAAAAATAAAATTCAATAAATATTCCAATAATTTTATTTAAATTTAATCAATTCTTTTTGTAATCTCTATGTAAATTGTAGACTTTTTATAAACGCGAAAATATATTTGCATGGATATATACCGAACATGTGTCTTATACCGCATGAATTATATAACATTTTTTTCGTGAAAAGTATCGATATACGAAAAATATATGCAAAATCTAAATTTTAAAAAATAAAATTAAATAAATATTCAATTAATTTTATTTAAATTTCATCACATTTGGTTGACTGTACGTTAATTATACACTTTGTGTATACACGAAAATATATTTGAGCGGATATATTTCGAACATATGTCTGATGACATATGAATTATAAAAAAATGTTGTAAAAATTATATTCAACATATGAAAAATATACTTTTTTCTATGGGGGTGCAAATCGCGATATCCAAAAGGAACGAAACCGAGCGACCTTGTATTAAGGCAAGATACTTGTCTCAAAAATTGTCTGTTATCAATTTTGTATCAAGGACTCGGTCCTTGCCCAAAAACTTGCGTCTGAACGAGACGGCTCGCCACTTTGAGGCAAACGTCGATCGTCACCTTTCGGTCCATATTAGTCGCGCAGACGGTGCGGATTTGTGCCACGACCAGTCGATAAATTCGCGGCGGAACATTTCGCATCGCCTTAAGCAGCTTGAAACTCTCGATCGTTTATTCGCCGGTGCTTTAATCCGAATCGCGGTCGACTGATTTGTCTTCCGGATTAGACGGTTCCTTATCCGAAACTTCACTTGGAAGCTTCACTCTTTAAAGATCCCGGTCGGCAAAGTAGCAAGAAGCTCCTCTCCACCGTGCTGTGTGTCGGTGTGCAAGGAGGGGCTAAGGAGCCTCCGATTCGAGTCGTTGACTCTCATTCTACGCTTCTTCTCTCGACAGACAACGACAGCGGAGACCGTAGAATCCCGCCCTCGTGAATAATGCAGCGATAATTACCGTCGTTTCATTGAAAAGAAGTTGGCTTGCTCGCAATTTCTTCAGCCGGAGAGGCGAAGCAAAACCGTTCGGTCTCGGAATCCTCGACAGACAGAGCTGCCTCGCACACCTCACACACTGCATGCCGCGCGGATGAGCGCGAGGGATGGAGAGAGAGGCGTTAAATTAATTCAATAGAAAAAGTCAATCAACGAATATCTCGCTCATTAACATATTTTATTCAAGTCTCGATTCGCCACGGCGCTTCGCCCTCGGCGCTTTCCCCGACGAAGACCACATAACGATTTTTACCTATTTTTTTCTTTTTTTTTCATTTTTTTGCATTCTATATGGATTTTGTATAATTTCAGCGCGCCATGGAGAAATCATTACTTTTCTTCATCCGAGCAACCGTTATTGGTTTTTTCCAGTTGGAGCTAATATTTACAGTTACAGCGACTGGCGTTTCGCTCCGGTACTGAAAGGCAATACGATCGCACGGAGGAGCAGCAGTGTTCAAAAAAATTGAGAATTTAATGCACCGGGCTGGAAGTTTTTATGCAAAAACTGCAACGTTAAATTTAACGTAGCATTGTGATGAATAATTAATATACTTGTACAGTGAAATTTAAGTGATTTATTGAAATCGAAGAACTTTATAGTGAAATTAAAGTGAATTATTGGGATTAAAGTACTTTTATAGTGAAATTAACGTGAATAATTGGGCAAACAGATTCAAGAAGTTTTATGGTGAAATTAAAGTGAATAATTGGGATTAAAGCACTTTTATAGTGAAATTAAAGTGAATGATTGGGATTAAAGTACTTTTATAGTGAAATTAAAGTGAATAATTGCGATTAAAGTACTTTTACAGTAAAATTAAGATGAATTATTGGGATTAAAGGGGTATTATAGTAAAATTAAAGTAAATTATCGAAAGCAAAGTGTTTCTAAACTTTTTTACATACCGTACATCAATATTCCATTAAAATTACAAAAGAAATCTAATATCCCAATTTACGCATCAAAAGCTTGCAGTTTGAGTGCATTTAAATTTGATCAAACATTTTTTTATAACGTTGCGCGATTGACAAAAATATTGACGCGTTCCCACCGTAGCTACTTAATTACCGCAAGTTATGAATCCAATTATCAAGATGATACTCCAGCCCGCAAAATATCGTTCGAATGTGCAACTGCGATGTATCGACACTGTTCCAGTTCCTCCTCTGTATGTTCATTCCCCCCTTCGTTTTTTAGTTTTTGTATTTTGTGTCCGAACGATCGGAACGCCCGTTGATAAATTCTCTTTGACGAATTTTCAATAGCGACATATAAATTGTAGCTTTGGGTAAAAGGGTTCTAGTTTAGCTTAATTGGATTGTATCGATGACGAGCGATTTGGCGTCGCGTATTGGAATTTGAAGAGACAGTTTGAAACGGGTCGTTCGAAAATATGCCCGTAAATGTACCCTCCCCCCACCCCGCGATCGAGAATGCCGGTACTCGTGTACATCGAATCCAATAGCCGAATGGCAAACGTTCGCCGAGTATCCGCGAAACCTCAACCCGGAATGGTCCGATCATTTCGGTTCTTCGGTTTTAACGCATATATCGTATCGATTATATGCGAAGCATCGGGTAGAATTAACAGTATCGAGAGGAGTTTACATTGGTGTATAAACTAATTTGTGAACCGACTACGGGCATCGTCCGCCGTTAAAATTCACTGGCAAATAGTGCGAATTGGTGTACAGTATCACTCGAGCTAAGCGAGGCCCTCTCACACCTCGCGTAGCCACTCATTGCCACTCCACATCCCTCTCCGCAGAACCGGGCTTCCTGTATAGCTTCCCACTTGGGCTGACACACACACACACACACACACGAATATCCACGATCAGCCCCGGCGTGCACACTCGCTTTCGAAGTAGCTTTCTGTAACCCCACCGGCAAATGCACAAGTGCGTGCACTAATGTCCCAACGAGCGTGCGAGTACAGAGGTGAATAGCGCGAATGTGAAACGTCCTCAGCCGAAGCCTGGTGGAAATTGCAGAGTTACACGGGGGATGTGCCGAGGGCGCTGCCGGGACCCGGACAGCTCTCTTTTAGGTATTAGCTCCGGATGTGACGCTTTAATGTCTTTGGGAGGGGAATTCCAGGAGTGCGCTGTAAAACAAATCTGGACATTCTGGGTACTTGGGATAGCGAAATTTAGGAACTGAGTGCATAGAGTAAATGTTAATGTACTTTGCACTATGAATTTATTAATCTTTCGTTAAAACAATGTACGGGAAGATTGAAATTGAAGTTTATTGTTATAAAGTGTTTTGTTTTTTATGTAAGGCTTTAATGTTTTTATCAGGATAATACGAGGAATGGACCGGAAAAAAAATCTGTAAATTTGGTTTACTTAGGAAATCGAAATTTGGGAACTGAGTGCGTATAATAAATATTAATGTACCCTGCATTGCGAATTTATCAATCTTTCGTTAAAACAATGTACTGGAAGATTGAAATTTGAGTTTATAGTTATAAAGTGTTTTGTTTTTGATGTAAGGCTTTAATGTTTTTATCAGGAAAAGTCCGGGAGGGGACCGTAAAAAAAATCTGGAAACTTGGTGTACTTAGGATATCGAAATTTACGAACTGGGTGCATAAAATAAATGTTAATGTACCCTGCATTGCGAATTTATCAATATTTCGTTGAATCAATGCACCGGAAGATTGAAATTTTAGTTTATAGTTATAAAGTGTTCTGTTTTTGATGTAAGCCTTTACCGTTTTAATAGCATAATACCAGGAATGGACCGTAAAAAAAATCTGAAAATTTGGTGTACTTAGGATATCGAAATTTAGCAACTGTGTGCACAAAATGAACATTAATTTATCCCGCAGTGCAAAATTTACAAACCTCTCGTGAAATGATCGTACCGAAAACTAAAAATTGTAAAACTTGTAATAAATAATAATTAGAGTGAAAAATAATAATTATGATGAAAAATAATAATTGGAATGAAAAAATTGGTTGTGACGCACGGAAGCGACTAAAGCGACGAAAGCAGTGTTGTACGCGTCGAGGAACAACCTACTTATAAAAGACGATGCTTGTAGCGCGACGGGGACCGTTGTATAGTGGTAGACTAGTTATATTTGTATTTATTCGCACGAGTGGATGGCACAAACTATGCCAATTAACGGCAAACTCCCTAGGTGTACACTGTATCTCGCACTGAAAACAAGGTATCCCAACCTGTGCGACACGTATAGAACCGTGAGACGAGCAACCGAGCCGGGGATGCTGCTGCAATATCCATAGATATATAGCGGACACCTAAATCCATAGTACCAAACTCCGGCGCAATGTCTTCCACCATGCATCCTGTCTCCAACCCCGCTATGGTATATATTATGCTAATATAAACACATCCATTCTATACCTAAATAGTCCCTGCGCCGCGAAATAATTTCACTATACCGGGATTAGGTGAACCATATTCCAAGTTCATATTATATCACCTTGGCGTACCTCGTCGCGCCCTCTCGGATTACAAAGGCCCTTTGGGCGACTTTGCCGACGGAAATTTTGGAACAAAAAGCGCGAGGCTGTGCGCGCGGTTCGTTAGCGGAAGCCCGCAACTGTATCGCGTGACTGACAATAGAATTAAATTTGTATACGGAGGCATCTTCATGGACTGTAAAAAATATAATTAAATTTAAAAAATTTGAGCTTTTTCGGTAATTTTGATTATAAGTTATTACCAAAATCACCGACAAAGCCCAAATTCTTTTTTATGAGCTTTATTATTTATAATTTGTAATTTATATTACGAACTGGAGACTATGTAGGCTAGAGAGTAAAAAATATATTTCGTTAACTTTGGAATAAAAAGCGCGAGATTGTCCGCGGGGTTCGTTAGCGGAAGCCCGCAACGGTATCGCGTGACTGACAACAGAATTAAATTTGTATACAGAGCCATGTCATGGGATTTAAAAAATGAAATAAAATAAAAAAATTGGTCTTTTGCGACGATTTTGATTATAAGTTATTAAAAAAAAATCAATCATGAAGCCCGAATTCTTTATTTATAAGGATGATAATTTATTATTAATAACTTGCATTACGAACAAGGGACTGTATTTTATTTCCCGTGTCATTAACAATTTTCACTTTGTACTTTTTCTAATTCTTCTACAAATCTTTCGTTAAATCAACGTAACGGAACACAAAAATTAGCACCATTTGCCATGGTCCATTTGAATTTGGACCATTTGTCGCTGGTCCAAATTCAATCCATAACATTAAATAATTATTAAAAAATCACAACGTCCACTCTTTTTATACGTATAAACCGTTTTTTTCCGGTGCGGTTTATCAATTTCCAAGCAAATTTTTTTACATTGCAGAAACGCGGTCACGTCGATCAGAGAACTATTGAAAATCACCAATAAATGGAAAATGTGGATAATAAAAAAAAATTAAATAAATAATAAATGTGGATAAGTTGCTATAAAAAGTTGTATCTTTGGAAGCTTTTAATATTTTTGGAAATATCTTTAATATTTCCGTAAATACAATGTTTCCATGAAGATTAATCGATCACGCTGATCTCTTCGAGAAAAAAAAGACAAAAAAACCGCGAAAGGAAAAACGGAGCGATAGGAAAAGTAAAAAGAACTCTTACTGACTGCAGCAAAACTCGGAAGGCTACCGTGGATTTTTGGTTCGCAGCGACAAGGTAACGTCAACGTTGATTCGATACATACCTGAAACACAAATGCGAAAAAGTAACGTTAAAATACGGCGAAGAATCGCCGATTTATTTCGAAGTCTCGCCAGCCGGTCCATTAACGAACGGGGCGTAATTGAAGAGATAAATTTTGCCCGACCGTTCGGCGAACTCGGACCAAAAAGTGAACAATGGCAAAATTTTACTCGCGACAAGGTGCCGTTTAATTGAAATCTTAATCCTTCTATCTCCGAGCTAACCCGTTAAATTATGAACTTTTTTTAACGGCGAAGCACGAATGAAATTTTTATAGTATAATTATTATGCCTCATCCAGTTACGGCAAACTCCTCTGCACGGCACTCCAGCGACGTTGAATATATTATTCTTACAAAAACATCTGCATATCGGTAGGTGAAGGTGGATTTTTACCGTATCGTTCTTTTTTTTCATTAAAAAAAAAAAAAAAAAAAAATCTATTGAGGTGTTGCGGTTTTCAACGCTTACGTATTCAGGCTCTCGCAACTGGCGCAAGACTCGCCGTTAAACATTTCGTATGAAAGGCTACACACCCCATCTAGGCCACCCGCCCAAGTGAACTTAATGAACCCTGCAACTACCAACCCTCCGCTCCGCACCTTCACCTTCCTGCCCCGTTGTAATCCTCTTTACTGCCTTTCTGAATTCCGGCCACGCAGCCGTTTCTTGACGTCATTTAAAACTCTACGAGTCTATCCAATCTCGTGGCAGACCCTTCATCGGGCCAGCGCAGCCTTGTCCTCCCGACACGAAAATATTAACATACTAATTCCGGCTGTTACATCACACTGTAAAAATTTACCGGCTGAATTACCAATTTCTCACCTCGTTGCGCGAGAAATAACATCGACGGATGAGAATGGAAAGGGCGTAGCCCCAATTTTTTTTAAGTACGTAGCCGATTGTTATCCATCGGTACACAGTAAAAAATTTTGTACCTTTTACAACTTATATTTTCTGAAAAGGTACATAATTTTTTGTTCGCTAATGGAAAGGGCGCAGCCTCAATTTTTAAGTACGTAGTCGATCCTTATCGATTGGTACACAGTAAAAAATTTTGGACTTTTTACAACTTATTTTCTACAAAGGTACACAATTTTTGGTTCGCTAATGGAAAGAGCGTAGCCTCAATTTTTAAGTTCGTAGTCGATTCTTATCGATCGGTACGCAGTAAAAAAAATGTACTTTTTGCGACTTATTTTCTACAAAAGTAGAAAGTAGACAGAGCGCAGCCCCAATTTTTAAGTACGTAGTCCATTGTTATCCATCGGTACACAGTAACAAAAAATTTGTACTTTTTACAACTTATATTTTCTACAAAGGCACATTTTTTGTTTGCTAATTTTTCGATCGTACGATCTGGCTCCAGCTTTACAAACAAACATGTAGTCCAAAATTCTCAATGAGACGGGAAATAAAAGGACAGGTTTGTATATTAAAAAATGAACAAATGGGTTTGTTACTTGTTCAACAAAATCATTTTTACGAAAGTTCGTATTCCGGTTTGACGAATTTAATTTTATCCTGTGTATCGTACCAGTAAATAGTAACGCAGAAATTTGTGAAATGTTGAAGAGAAATGGGTTTTTAAAAAAATTAAATGTGAAAAAATGATTTGGCGAAACTTGCACCTGAAAAGTTTTATGAAAAAAGTTTTCTCAGCGTTTGATCAGAGCCTGGCACGTTGGTATGCAATTTTTGTGCTAACACTAGTGAGGTTTTGACGTACGATTTTAGCGAGTTCACGCACTCGTACCGAATGCTGTATTGTATTTGTTTTGTTTTTTGGAGATGCAAGGATTTTACCGAGTCTTCGCCTCGTCGGATAAAGCGTTTTGCTCGAATACATTATGCAGAGGCATGTTTCTCGTTGAGTGATTTCTCGAGGAGAAATAGTTTTTTTTTTGTTTAAATGTGAAAAGGCACTCCAGCTTAACTTGTAAGTGAAAAGTGTCCTCCAAAAGGGTTACGGTCAAAGTTTCTCTGGCACAGCCTTTCACCCGGGTTTAATCAGAGCCTCGTACGCGTATATACAATCTTCATCCTGAAACTACCGAAGATGTTTTCACACACAATTTTAGTGAGTGCACCAGTTCGTACTGAATGCACGGTAAAATGGGTATCAAGGTTCGCCCACAAACTCATAACTTTTTTTGTAATTTTATAAAAACTTGACCTAATTTAATAAAAAGGTTTGTCAATTTTACAAAAAGGTTTGTTCATTTTACAAATAGATTTGTCAATTTTACAAAAAGGTTTGTTAATTTTATACAAATGTTTATTAGTTTTACAACAAATGATTCTTAATTTCGAAAAATATTTTTTGTTATCTCATCAAGAACGTGTGAACGTTTTGGAGCAAAGAAGGTTGGTTAAAAGCGCGAAACTTTTTTCTGTTTTTGTTACTCGTTTTGTTTTCGGTGACAGGAGTATTTTGCCTCGAGTCCCCGCCTTGTCGGATAAAGCGTTTTGCTCGAATACACTTATGCAGTGGCATGTTTCTCCTCGAGTGATTTCCCGACGGATCAACGGCTCTTTTTCGGGTCCGTCTCTCGCGGAATCTCTCTCAGCGGACGGCGAAGACGTTGGGAAACCCAATAGCGGTCCGTTTTGCCATGTAAGACGGGGGAGAGCAGAACTAAGGACAATATTTCGGGGGCGGTCTTGATTTATTTCTTCGCTGACTCAATAAGCCTGCGCATACTACGGCGCGCGGCCAAAATCGAAAGGGCGTATCTTCCCGTCACTGTCGCACAAAATACGCCCGTCTGCCTCCAGCGAAACGATTATATTTTTCTCTCGCTAGCGATTGCACGGGCGGATATGGGATTACGCGAATAGTCCACGAATCTCGGAGAGCCTTTGCCGTACCCAAGTCCTATCCCTGAGAAAGTACATTTGTATCAGTCGAGTTCTCTAGTAGCGACGAATTTCTCATTTCACGTCAAAGCGAATGAATTTCTTTTGAGCTCGAAGAAAAATCATAATAATAAAATAAAATAAAATAAAATAAAATAAAATAAAATAAAATAAAATAAAATAAAATAAAATAAAATAAAATAAAATAAAATAAACATGGTTGATGAACTGCGATCGATGGCCAATTGGCAATATGCAATATAGGTGAACAGAGATGAGTTTATCAAGTATGAAAAACTGTTACATGTTATGTATAGACAAAAAAAATCCTATGAAATTTAATGTACCGATCTGGAAGATTCTATGCAAAAACTGGTATACCAAATTTCATGTACAGTTATAATGAAAAATAAAGGCTTCGGTGTATCAAAAACATTGGAAATACTTTATTATTAATAATGTACTTAACTTACAATGAAAAAGTATATTAATTTTTCACCACAATTGTTCATCAAATTGAGCGTACCACAAAACGTCAATTCCTCTGCATTAAATTTATAATTTTCTACTCGCTACCAAAAAATAAATAAAAAAATAAAAAGAAATAAATTTTTCTGTCGACCGAACAGCGACTCAAGCGAGTGTTCCGTTGCTCTCGGTGTTCCCCGTAGCGGCTCCGCGAGCCGGCGGAAATTCAAAATAGCGTTTACTGCTTCTTTGCAACTCTTTTTTTTCCTAACGCCTTACATGCGGAGAGTCCCGTGGAGAGTGTCGGCGGGATAATCTCGAATTTTATTCCATCGGGTGGGTTGGCGTGGAAACGGCGCCGGAGCGAATCGGTTCCGAGGCTCGTAGAAACGGAACTCTTGCCGTTGCCGTTCCGGGGAGAGAAATCGAGTGATGGAGAGCGCTCCGCGAAAGAGGTGAGGAGCGGACGGGCGGCGCGCGGAGGGGCCGAATGAAATAGCCGCTCCTCCCCTATAAATTCAGGTAAAAGCCTTCCTTTGCAAATTGGATTTACAGTGCTGCCTACCCCCTCCCCCCTCCCCCCGCCGTATTTACATTTGAAGAGAGTAAATAGGGGAGAAGGATAGGACGAATATTGTGTACACCGAACACGAGGACAACAGAGTCTACAGGACGAAGCTCTCGTCGGTTCGCCCCGGCTTTTCCTTCCTCGTGTCCCTGCCACTTGCCTCCACTCGCTTTACTTACGGCTGCAATATCATGGACGAGCGAATAGAAAGTCTTATCGATGTCGACGGAGCGGGCGGCCCCGGCGTTGTGCATCTTTATTTATGATTCTGTAAACGAGATAAGGGAATCCTCTCGTCGGGAAAAAGACACGCGGAGGCAAAGCGGCGAGGAGGGAAACTCGAGGATTTTCCACCCCCCGTTTCCGTCGTCTCTCGGCGTCTCTTATTATTTATCTTCGTTCGACGATTCCCGAGGAGACGCTCGGCTCCGAGGAGGAGAGACGTGAGGCGAATTATCGGTCGAGCGAACGCGGCCGGACTCTCGACGATCGAAGTCGACGGATCAACAGATGGGGAAGCGGCTCGAGGCGGATGACGACGAAATGAATTAATGCGCACGGGATGTGGAGAGGGAAAACATATTCGGAGGCTTTGGGGGGAGGGGGGGGAATTATGGAGCAAATAGGGGTCGAGTTGTTTTCGGGGAAAAAATATTTCTGTCTGGTTGGTTGACGAAAAATCGGCATAGCAAAAAAATATGGTTTAAAAAATTGGGGAGAGAAACGAAGGTTTATTTGTTACGGTCGCCTCTTTCGCGGATTGGCGAACGGGAAAAAAGTCGGGTTGGAATTACATAGAGTGTACGAAAAATTCCTGTGAAATTCAATGTAGGGGAGTGGATTTTTTTATGGAGACTGATGTATTAAATTCCATGTGGAGTTGCGATGAGGAATTAATGTTCGGTGTGTTGAAAACATTGGAAATTCTTTATTTGGAATAATGTAATGTAATAACAAATAATGGAATGTAAAATAAAACTTTCGTTTTTATAATTTAGTTTAATTTCGATGAAAAAGTATGTTAATCTTTCATTGCAATTGTATGCAAAATTTAATGTACCAGTTTCTGCACAAAAACTTCCAGTCCGGTCCGTTAAATTTACAATTTTCGTTTACAGCGCAGCGAATCACGCTCGGGATGTTTTGGGGTAAAACAAATTTTTCAGTCAACTTCTTTGATGAAAAATTGTCATAAAAACAAAAAAGTGAAAGGTGAAACTCACGTGGGAATTACACAGCGAGTCCCGGTCGAGATGTTTTCACGTAAACGAATCTTTCACTCTACTCGTTTGACAAAAAACTACCATAAAAAAAAACCACAAAAACGCCAAAACGTTTTTGTTACAGCCGCTTCTTTCACGAATTGTTAGGGGAACGGTAAAAACTCAAGCAAACTGAATTGCATGCGAATGGCGTGGGGCAAAAATGTAATGCATAACTGTAGGGGAGACAGGGGCAAAATGGCACATCGGGGCAAAATGGGACTGCGAGGGAAAAACTCAGTTCTCCAATAATTTTTCGATGCCCCATTTTGTCCCAACGGCACATCACTTTCCAACCCGTTTTGCCCCACGTACCTCAATTGCCACAATCCAAAAGCAATTTGAAAATTGCCTTTTGTCTCATTATCCCATTTTGCCCGATGTGCCATTTTACTTCGCTCTCCCCTACGCCCGGACGCGTCTCCGCGAGAAGTTATTGGGCCATTTTTGCCCCACGTACCTTCATTCTCACCATCCAAAAGTTATTTGAAAAATTGCCTTTTGTCTCATTATCCCATTTTGTCCCACTGTGCCATTTTGCCCCGCTCTCCCCTACGTCGGGACGCATTTCCGCGAGAAGTTATTAGGCCATTTTTGCCCCACGTACCTTCATCGCCACAATCCAGAAGCAATTTAAAAATTGCCTTTTCTCTCATTATACCATTTTGCCCGCTGTGCCATTTTGCCCCGCTCTCCCCTACGTCGGGACGCGTTTCCGCGAGAAGTTGTTGGGCCATTTTTGCCGGTGTGGACGTACCCGCGAAAAGTATTATAGCTTGGGTAAAACTGCAAAGGGAGATACGAGCATGGTGGAAGACGCTCGTTTCTGCGTGTGTGCGTGTGTGTGTGTGTGTGTGGGGGTAATCGCATTCCTCTCAAAGCTTTCGGCAATATTTATATTCACCGGAGCGTAACTACAGTAGTGAGACGAAGGTACATAAGGTACATAAGAGGAGGGTTTCCGCATTAAGAATGGTTAAGGGGTGCGGGGCGAAGTGGGGGGTGGGGGGGGGGAGATGAGGATGACAGTCTGGGAAAAGGGGTGGGACGAGGTGAAGGAGGAGATAAGCTCTCGCTTATAACTCCGATAGCAGTTTGTTTACCAAAGTGTTTACGCGTACGCGTCAAGCGGATTCAGCCGAGTGTAAAATTGTATCGCGCACTTGAGCGAATCTGCTTCCGCTCGGTTATTACTTTTGTGTGGACGGAACGACTCGCCCGGCTATTCGGGGGACAAGAAATGGCGGTAATCCTCACTCGGGGAATGCGCGGATCTTGGAATTCGTGCCGAAACTCTAACGAGTTAATCGGGGTTAAGGTCCGGTGTCGCGTACGAATGGTCGGTAATTAAAACCGCAACGATCATTCGCCGGGAGACGCCGAAGGTTGCTCGTGCAAAAGGAAATTGGATCACCGATGCGAGAGTGACGGACGCGGTGGGATTCCTATTTCCGGTGTGCTTCAAACGAAAAAAGTTGCGACGCGGCTTTCGTTACCGACCGAGCCACGGACAGCCGACTGGCAGTGATGTAAGGCTGTTGCGTTACGGGTCACCGCACACACTGTATGCACACAGAAACATTATTTGTTCGCACGGTGGCCCACAAATATTTATTTATTTAACTCTAATAAATATTTATCCAATTCAAATAAATATTTGTTTAATTGGAATAAATATTTATCTACGTTAAATAAGTATTTGTCTAATTCAAATAAATATTTATTTAAGTGGCTGAAGGACTTGCAAGATAAAAAAATGTTGGTTGAAAATTAATGACCGGTATTGAAAGCTTTTTTACATAAACTGTTTTATATAAAATTTTAAGGCAAATTTTGTATTTGTAATGTACATTTTTGTTAAATTTCGGGCAAAAGATTTGTAATTTTTATTCTCCAATAAAAGTACATTAATGTTCAATTAATGTAAGAGATGTAAGCAAATTTCAATTTCGAGGACATTCAATTTACAATTTATTTTTACCGTGTCGGTCGATCGAATTCCAGAAATGGAATTGGCAATATATATATGTTCCGACGACGATCTGTGTAATGTCATGCGATGTAAAAAAAATCGTTCCAACTGTCATATTGTTAATAAATCCACCATTACTACACATACATATCTATTTCAAACAAATATTTCTTAAATTGAAATCGAATTGATTTGCGCGATAGTTCACAAACTCGATTCAGCTTCTTTTACGACGAGGTTCATCTTGTAGAAAATTGCGAACAGACGTCGTTATGTGTGTCACATCGTGGTAACACGCAAGTGTTACGAAAGTCCTGAATAGCCGGGCGTAAATCATAGCGCACCACACCGCGAACGATGTAATGGAAGGAATAAAAGTCAGCGAGGTACAACTAATACGCATTCGGTAAACACCAACCGCCCACACTGCATCGAGGTTTTTCCGATGCCACTGTTTTTTTTTTTTTTTTTTTATTTTTTTTTTTTTTTTTTTTTTTTTTTTTTTTTTTTTTTTCTTTTTTTTTTTAATTTCACATTTTCTTTTTTTTTCCTCTTTCCCTCTGTTTCACTCGTTCGCTGTATCGGTTTCGTCCGCGCATCGTCCCTATGTATCTCGGTCACTTTTTCCACATTCCGCTATTCCCCACGCCGTTATCCTACGCGCGTTTCCTCCTCGATGCTGGCAACGCCGCTGACACCAGCGGTAACCGAAGCGGGTGCGAAACAGCGGCGCAATCGAGCCGAGCCGGAAGCTCGCAGGATTGAATCACGTAACTTGATTCCTTATGGTAAACGTGGGGATGTATCGGGTGCACAGTTATTTGTATGTATTACGCGATACGCTACAAGGATTACTGGCTGAATATGGATATCGTGTATTAAGGTAATTCAAATACTAATCGACGGTCGCGATTCCCACCGACGCCCTTTTCACCCTACAACGCAGAGTTCAAGTTGTGGTCCTCTAGGATTAGAGTTTTTACGTGTCGGGCGCACAGTTATTTGTATGTATTACCCGACGCGCTACCAGGATAACTGGCAGAATATAGATATCGTCTATTAAGGTAATTCAAGTACTAACCGCCAGTCGCGATTCCCGCTAACGCCCTTTTCACCCGTGCAATACAAAGTTCAGGTTTTGGTCATTTAGGATTGGCCTTTTTATGTGTTGGGCGCACAGTTATTTGTATGTATTGCCTGGTAGACGACCAGGATAACTGGCAGTATATAGATATCGTCTATTAAGGTAATTCAAGTACTAACCGCCAGTCGCGATTCCCGCTAACGACCTTTTCACCCATACAAAGTTCAAGTTTTGGTAATTTAGGATTGGCCTTTTTATGTGTTGGGCGCACAGTTATTTGTATGTATTACCGGATAGACGACCAGGATTACTGGTAGTATATGGATATGGTGTATTAAGGTAATTCAAATACTAATCGACAGTCGCGATTCCCACCGACGCCCTTTTCACGATACAATGCAAAGTTCAAGTTTTGGTCATCTAGGATTGGCCCTTTTATGTGTTGGGCGCACAGTTATTTGTATGTATTACCGGATGACGACCAGGATTACTGGCAGTATATGGATATGGTGTATTAAGGTAATTCAAATACTAATCGACAGTCGCGATTCCCACCGATGCCCCTTTCACGATACAATGCAGAGTTCAAGTTGTGGTCCTCTAGGATTAGAGTTTTTACGTGTCGGCCGCACAGTTATTTGTATGTATTACTCGATAGACAACCAGGATTACTGGCACGATATGGATATCGTCTATTATGGTAATTAAAATACTAACCGCCAGTCGCGACTTCCGCCAACGCCCTTTTCGCCCTACAATGCAAAGTTCAAGTTTTGGTAATCTAGGATTGGCCTTTTTATGTGTTGGGCGAACAGTTATTTGTATGTATTACTCGATAGACAACCAGGAATACTGGCACGATATGGATATCGTCTATTATGGTAATTAAAATACTAATCGCCAGTCGCGATTCCTGCCGACGCCCTTTTCGCACTACAATGCAAAGTTCAAATTTTGGTAATCTAGGATTGGCCTTTTTAGGTGTTGGGCGCACAGTTATTTGTATGTATTACCCGATAGAGGACCAGGATTACTGGCAGAATATGGATATCGTTTATATATAAGGTAATTCGAATACTAATCGCTAGTCGCGATTTCCGCTGCCGCCCTGTTCACCCTATAACGCAAAGTTCAAGTTCCGGGGCTCCAGGATCGGGCTTTTGATGCTTGGGTGCACAGATATTGGTATGTATTACCCGACACGCTACCAGGATTACTGACAGAATATAGATATCGTCTATTAAGGTAATTCAAATACTAATCGACAGTCGCGATTCCCGCCAACGCCCTTTTCAACCTGCAATGCACAGTTCTAGTTTCCGGTCCCTGGGATTGGATTTTTTTATTGTTGGGGATATCGCTACCAGAATTACTGACGTAACATAGATATCGTGTATTAAGGTAATTCCAGCACTAATCGATAGTCACGATTCCAACCGATTTCCTGGCCGCTCCATAATGCGAAGTTTAGGTTTCGGGTCTCTAGGATTGGATTTTTTTATGTATCGGGTACAGTCACCCGATATCGTTATCAGGATTACTGGCAGAATATACATATCGTCTATGTAATGTAATTCAAATACTAATCGACAATCGCAATTACCGCCAACGCCCTTTTCACCCTATAATGCAAAGTTCAAGTTTCGGGTCTTTAGGATTGTGTTTTTGTTAAGTATCATGCACACAGTTATTCGTATACATTACGCGATATCGCTATCAGGATTACTGGCAGAATATCGATATCATCTATGTAAGGTAATTTAAATACTAATCTACAAACGCGATTCCCGCCAACGCCCCTTTCTGCCTATAATGCAAAGTTCAACTTTCGGGTCTCCAGGATTCACCTTTTTATGTGTTGGGCTCACAGTTATTCGTATATGTCACCCGATATCGCTACCAGGACCACTGGCAAAATATAGATATTGTCTATGTAAGGTAATTCAAATACTAATCGATTATCGCGATTCCCGCCAACGCCCTTTTCACCCTACAATGCAAAGTTCAAGTTTTGGTCATCTAGGATTGGAATTTTCGTGTATCGGGCGCACAGTTATTTCTGGCAAAACAGAGATATCCTGTACGAAGGCAATGCAAATACTAATCGCCGGTCGCCATTCCCGCCGACTTCCTTTCCACCCCACAATGCAAAGTTCAACATTCACGTTTTCCGCTCGGCCTTCTTACCCACGATCAGTCAGGCAATTAATAAATTTGTATGTTTCATTTGCAACCAGCAATCGTCAGTTGGTTGGACGAAGGGCGAACAATTAGAGCCCTTTTTACCCCCATTGTCCGATCTAGATCGCGGTTCGGGGGACCTGGTGAATTGGTTCCAGTTCCGTGGGGGGCATGAAAAGCCGAGATTTCTTGCGGCGTATTATTGCTCCCTCTCACAGTTTTCAAACCTCTTAACTCTGCGCCTGACACAATTATCTCCCGTTGCGGATCTCTCTCCCCCCCCCCCCCCCGTCTCGTCAGCGTAATTGCTTCGCGCGTTTTGTTGCTCCCGCCCCGGGTTGTTTTTTTTTCCTCTCTTTTCTCTCGCCCCCCCCCCCCCCCCCCCGACACACCCTTCCAGCCAACCCTCCTCGCCGTCGCCGTTTCCTCTCTGGCCTCTCGTTCCCTTCCTTCATTCACCGTTCCGAGGGTTCTCGCTGTCAATTTTACTTTGGACATCTTCACGTCGCACAACAGATCCTCCGGGATAACATTGAGCGCCGATATCTCCGAGGCATCAACAACAGAAGCGCGGGTCGGGGAAAACGTTGCGAACGGAACACACTCGGGAATACACTCCGGACCAAACGTACCAGACAAGATTCCAGTGTACACACCAGAGATGGAATATATTTTCCATCGATTCCGGCAAACCGTCCGCCAGTCGGTCCGGCATCGACCGCTGTCTCATGTGACTGGACCAGCGAACCCCCCGTTTGCGCCACCGCCGCCCACCACACGCGTTGCCATGCATCGAACCAAATGCTCGGGTAATATCCTCGCGGTGTACTTGCAATGGCTGTGACGAAGGGCGTCCGCTAAAACACGCTGTGATGTATAATAATCGGTATGCACGGTGGGATAATTGATGAGCACCGAACGTCATCAATCGCGGCAGTGAATCCCTTCGCGATAAACAATTCCCGGGTTAAAATTAATTACAAGAAATAACCGGAGCGATTAATCGCTCCGCCCGACCACCCCCGCTCGGAGCAGACGAATGCATGCGGAGCTGGGGGGAAAGAAAATTTTTATTGTGCGGGTTGAGCGGTTGGAGGGATATCCTACCTAATAAAAAGTCGTAATGAGCATGCGGTTTTTTTATCGTACTGATATTGATATTGGGGATTTATTAACGGAATGCTCGTTTTGCAGACGGAAGAGTGTAGAACTTTTCGATTGATGCATGTAACTTAGTATGTGACCACATGCGTCCTCCTTTGGTTTTGGAACAAATGGAGAATTAAATTGATAACAATAATTAGAAATTAATAAATTACGGAAATCGGGTTAGATTCAATTGACTATAAAGATATTGAGGATTTATTAACGAAATGTTCGTTTTGCAGATTGAAGACTATAGAACACTGTAAAAAAAATTTGTTTCAAAATTAATTAACAGTATTGGAAGCTTTTTTACATAAACCATTTCTGAAATTTGAAACACATGTGCGTTGAAATTTTACAGTAAAATTTGTATTTTTTATGAACATTTTTATAAATTTCAAACAAAAGATTTGTAATTTTAATATCTGGTATTTTTTATTTTGCAAGCAAAGTACACTAATGTTTAATTCATGTGAGTAATGTCAGCAAATTTCAGGTGCCAGTACATTAAATTTACAATTTTTTTTTTACAGTGAACTTTTCGATAGATGCATGTAACTTAGTATGTGACCACATGCGTCCTCGGTCGGTTTTGGAACAAATGGAGAATTGAATTAATAACAATAATTAGAAATTACTAAATTACAGAAATCAGGTTAGATTCAATTGATTTATAAAGTAGATACACTAATAAAGAATATTCATATTCGGTTTCAAAATATTTTAATGCATCACAAATATTTTGGTGAAAAGATCGAAACACTGATGAACCAACCGATCTTTTAGCTTTATATTTACTTGGACGCCCCTGGCCGAATCTTTAGTTGATTCAACCGTATTTTTTTATCGGTGTAAGAACATGGGAAGTTTCCTCGGGTCAAAATATTTCTCTTTGCTATCATCACAATGGCGTCCAATTACTGCTCCGTGGGTCCAAGTGCAGAATATCTGTTTCCAGTGTGTAGCGAGCGCGCTATTGTCGAGATCGATGCTGTGTTTGTTGGCCGAAGCTCCTCGTGAGACAACGTCTCCTGCACATTACGCAACACCCGATTGGAGACGTCTGATTCTAACAGCGTTAACAGGGTTGCCGACTCGATTAAGGGAATACGTGACACAACATCTCTTCTACTTTTGAAACTAAAAATCACAAGTGTTGGAAAGCAATGAATAAGGTTTTTTATAAGAATTTCTAATAATTTTCTCCTCACATGAATTTATAATAATTTTTCCCCACATGAACTTAAAATGTTCTCAATTAGTATGAGCTGCATATGGTAACGCGTGAAAAGCAACAATTTAAAAAATATATGTATTTCCAAACTACTATATTAGCATTTTTTTCTGAAGTAACATTACGCCATTATTAGGCACGAATTAAAAATTATTAGGGACGCAAAAAAAAGACGCCTTAATGAACAGTCTGGGCTATTTTGTTTTCGGTGTTTATTGCTCGAAAGTTACACACGGATCGACAGGTATGACGGAAAGCTAGCACGGATAACCAAGCGTCACGAAACGGAGCAATTGGCGCAATATTTGCGACATGTGCGGTCGACGTCGCAAATATTGCGCCGACTGCTCCGGTTCGTGGCGCTTGTCAATCTTTGGGGCGAAAGTGTGAGTCATCGGCCATTTAGATTTTGATGGACTTTGATCGAACACGATCGCGGGATGAGCTAAACAAGTAACGTACTGCTGAGTCTATTTCGCGTTCGGTGTTTACCGCTCAATCGCGGCACGCGGATCGGCAGCTATAACGGAAAGCCGGGCGAAAGCGTCACTCATCAGGCATGTAGATTTTGATGGACTTTGATCTAACGCAATTCCATCTCGCTATTGTGAGATGAACTAAACAAGTAACAAACTTCCTTTCGTGGCGCTTATTTATCTGTGGCGCGAAAGTGTTACTCATTAGGCATTTCAATTTCGATGGACTTTGATGTATCAATCGCGATGATCTAAACGAGTAATAAACGGTTGTTCCTATTTCGTTATCGTTGTTTACCGTTTATTCGATTGACTTTGATGTAACGCAAGCGCGATGATCTAAACAAGTAATAAACAGCTGAACCTATTTCGTTATAACAAAGCAGGTTCGATAAGAGCTGAACTTACTTTGTTATGGCTTTTTACTGTTTATTTGACGTACATTGATGTAAAACAATCGCGATGATCTAAACAAGTAATAAACAGCTGAACCTATTTCGTTATAACAAAGCAGGTTCGATAAGAGCTGAACCTACTTTGTTATGGCTTTTTACTGTTTATTCGACGGACATTGATGTAACGCAAGCGCGATGATCTAAACAAGTAATAAACAGCTGGACCTATTTCGTTATAACAAAGCAGGTTCGATAAGAGCTGAACCTACTTTGTTATGGCTTTTTACTGTTTATTCGACGGACATTGATGTAAAACAATCGCGATGATCTAAACAAGTAATAAACAGCTGGGCCTATTTCGTTATAACAAAGCAGGTTCGATAAGAGCTGAACCTACTTTGTTATGGCTTTTTACTGTTTATTCGACGGACAATAATATAAAGCAATCGCGATGATCTAAACAAGTAATAAACAGCTGAGCCTATTTCGTTATAACAAAGTAGGTTCGATAAGAACTGAACCTACTTTCTTATGGCTTTTTACTGTTTATTTGACGGACTTTGATGTACCGCAATCGCGATGATCTAAACAAGTTATAAACAGCTAGGCCTATTTCGTTATCGCTCTTTGCTGTTCAATCGGTGCACACAGATCGGCAGCTACAACAGAAAAAGCTGGCCCAGATAAACAACCGCCAACTCTCTGTCGTGGCGCTTGTCTATCTGCGGGGACGAAAGTCATATTCATCAAGCATTCCACTATAGATGGACTTTGATGTAACGCAAGCGCGATGATCGAACCAAGTAACAAACAGCTGGGTCTACTTCGTTACCGCTCTTTACTGATCTGCCAATTGAAAGTCTGGCCCAACTATCCAACCGCTAACCTTTCGTGGCGCACCTTTCGCGGCGCTCATCCATCTGCGGCCGCGAAAGTGTTATTCATCAAGCATTCCAATCTCGATGGGCTCTGATGTAACGCAATCGCGATGAACCGAACAACTAACGAACCGTCGAATCTATTTCGTTTTCGGTGTTTACCGCTCGACCACTGCCCACCGATCGGCAGCTACAGCAGAAATCTGGATAGGCCAGCGCCAACTGCTCCCTTTCAGTGCCGCTTGTCTATCCGACAGGGCCGAGCGTGTTACTCATCGGGCATTTCAATTTCGATGGACTTTGATGTAACTAAACAACGATGTAACAGAACAAGTAACGAACCGTCGAGTCTATTTCGTTTTCGGTGTTTACCGCTCAACCGCCTGCCCACCGTTCGCACAACGCAAAGCCGGTACCAAAGTGCTAATCATCGGGCATTTCGATCGACTTTGATGTAACGCAATTGCGATGAAAAAAAAAAGGAAAAGAGTGATAACAAAGTTTACTGCGATAGACAGCTCGGGGAGTTGGAGGGGGGAGGTGAGAATGGAAAGGTGGAGATGGAAACTCGCGGAGAATACCGATGCATGAGGGAAACGACGGAGAAGGGAAGGTATCGGATCCACTCGAATAATTCCCTCGAGACGGGGAACTCTGCACGACGCCGTCGACGCCGTCGCTACCGGCACGGAAGCGGTGGAAAAAGCATCGCCAGGACCACCGGCAGCGGCACAACCAACGCTGAGTCAGCAAAGTTTGTCCTTGCCGCGCGTCTCGTCCTCGAAGCCGTTTGCGCGCTTCAACCCTCTATGCATGCAGACACGAACACACCCTCGCCAAACCCCCCTCGCGAGCCACTCTTTCGATCTCTCCCGCCCCGTTCGCCCGATCTCGAACTATCGATTGTCGGTTCGTCGGCTTGGTTTAAATTCTGTGAAATTTTGAGGAAAAAAAAACAATTTTCGGTGTATATATTCATCTAGGGTGGAGGGAATAAATTTCTTTTATTTCGTCGTAAATTTAAGGTTTACAACCTATCTTGGCCCCTCTGCACGGTAAAGGGGGCTTGGACGGCGAAGAAACACTTCATTTTCCACTAAAGATCATCATTTTTTCCCGTCGATATTACATTTTGTTAAATTTATGATTATTTTTTTTTTTTTATAAGAAGGGATTGTAAAATGACAAGAGGGAAAAATGTGGACGGGGAAATTTAAGGTTCCGATCTATTTCGGACCCTCTGCACGATAAAGAGGGCTTGGACGGTTCAAGAAACAATTTACTTTCCACAAAAGATCACAATATTTCGCGTCGATTTAACATTTTGTTAAAAGTGTGATTCGTTTTTTTACATAAAAAAGGATTGCAAAATGACAAAAGAAAAAAATGTGCACGGGGAAATGACGTGTAAATTTGAGGTTCCAACCTAGTTCGGTCCCTCGGCACGATAAAGAGGGGTTGGACGGTTCAAGAAATCATTTATTTTCCACTAAAAATCACAATTTTTTTCGCTGATCTACATTTTTTTTAAGACTGATAATTAAAGAAAAAAAACGTTAATTGACAAGAGAAAGAAAAATTGTGGGACAGAGAAATGTTTGTTACATTTGCAAACTTTTAGTACTAATAATAGATATTTATTGACTTCACAATGCGTGTTCTATTTTTATTTAATTCATTGCGATGAATACAAACTTCTATTAACTGTCTATATATCGATTATGAGCTTATTGTGCCAGGCAGACAAATACAATCAGGGACTTTTATATATTTCCATCGAGATCTCTCGGAGTACAATTAACTTCTAAATTGTTTCAATATTAACGTTACTATCAATAAAAATAATATTGACAAGATAAATATCATTAATATTGGAACGTCCCAGGGCTCGTAAAGGAGGGATAAATGAAATGGACAGTGAATCGTGATTTCAAGGGGGATCGAGCAATTCGACAGAGACGTTTGGTCCGTCGAACAAAAACGGGAAAGACAGCGTGTGCGAAGGCGGACGAGCGATCGAGGGCTCTCGAAATGGAACGTGTCCCTCCGTTTTGGCGTTTTATTACATAGACAGCTCTCGCCGCCCGACCCCCCCTCAAAGTTAAACGAAAGTAATAACCGTAAAGTTGTTTACAAGAGGACAGCCTATCCATCGATGGGTCACAGCGTATCTCCCGCGACGTTTATTGTCTCGTATCGAAGGAAAACAAGTAGCGCGAGTCAAGTACAGATGAAGTGATAAAAATAGTTGTTGGGAGGAAAATAAAATGTCTCCGAACCGCTCGGGTACGACGAATTACAATCGTACTCCGACCTACGAAACTCCAGCCTGAGACGAACGTTCGTAGACATTTATTTGTGTGGTAAAAGTGGTGAATATGGACCGGTCGATATATCATTATTTCACGTGCTATTCGGACTGGGCCATATTCCCCACTTTTGCCCAACATAAGCATCTCTTATTGGAATGCTGATGATTTTTTTCGGCCACGTGGTGAATATGATACAAGTGATTATGATAAAAGTAGTGAATATTGGGCCCGATCCACATATAATTAATTAATCGGGCTGGGTCGTATTCCCCACTTTTATCCTACCTAAGCATCTCTTATTGGAATGCCGATTTTTTTTTTTTTTGCCCACGGCCTTAGTCGATAAATTTAAGGTAATAATGCGAAATAGAAGTGGTGAATATGGCCTGGTCCATATATCATTGTTTCACGTGCTATTCAGACTGGGTCATATTTCCCACTTTTACCCTACATAAGCATCTCTTATTGGAATGCTGATATTTTTTTTGCTCGTGCACCGGGTCGTTAAATTTAAGGCAATAATTGTCCATGAAAGTGGTCAATGTGGCCAGTCCATATATCATTGCTTCACCTGCTAATCGGATTGGGCCATATTCCCCACTTTTACCCTACCTAAGTATATCTTATTGCAATGTTGATGATTTTCCCGTTATGAAGGTAATAATGGGATGCTTTGCCGCGTATTGAACAATTATCGTAACACCGAGAGGATTGTTACTGTGATAATATAATATGTACGCATAAGAGTGTCTATTCATAATTGGCCAAGTGATATTGAAAAGCGAGTGGTTCCATTGCTCGGTGGCTCGCACTCGATTGCCGCTCGTCGATTTTAAATTCCACGCGGTATGTAAAATGGATTCGATGGCGCTTTCATTTGGCAATTTCCTCTTAATCACACCGCGCTCGGATGATCCTTCGATAACGGGATATATTGAAATGAATTTTACGTTTTTTTTGTCCATCTTTTTTTCATCAGCTGAAAAATTTAAAGTCGTCAATTCAGCGAACAAATCGAACCACTGCGACATTCGATTTGTTCGGTCGTCGTCTGTGATAAAGAATAAATACATTTTTTTATTAATTTAAACCCTTTTAGATTTCTAGATTTAGGGTATTTCTCAGTTTCAATTTAGAATTCTTAATATACTACGCATATTCTTCAAACCAATTTTCATTGACAATTCACAGGGAATTAAGAAAATCGAATATTAAAGTTTGCGAATACATTTTACATGGATTGTATTTATGTAATAGACTTTGGGGCGATTTTGGGAATGTTCGGGAAATTTGAGAGAATCGGCGTGCACTCTCGTTTTACGTATGTGAGTTCCGGAATATTTTATATCCGACAAAATAGATGTAGTTAAAATTTAAAGCGGCCATATTGGTTCTCGCGACAATCTGTAATATTCGATTTTCTTCATTTCTTGGACGTTTTCAACCGAAATTCAAGTGCACGTCGAAGCGTTTATGGCTATAATTACATTCCTCTAAAGTACGAACCAAATGCCTAGCATGTTAATTATGTAAAGTCGATTCGACGAAACCGCCTCGTTCGGTCGGTAAAACAGGAAGTTCCAGCAGCCCCTTAAGTGGATGCTGGACCCGTTTTCAACTCCTTACTTACCGTTTTTACAGACGGAACGAGGCCATTTCTTAGTTTCAATTCAGAATAATCAGTTCAGAATAATCAATTCAGTTAGTTTCAGTTCAGAATTATTTGAAGCATATACTACGCATATGCGTCAAATCGTGCAGAACTATAACGTTGCCTAAACGCTTCGGCGTGCAGTAGAATTTTCATTAACAACATACAAGCAATTAAGAAAATCGAATATTAAAGTTTGCGAAAACATTTCATATGGATTTTATTTGCGTAATAGAATTTGTGACTTTTTTTTTTAATATTTGGCAAATTTGAGCAGCCACATTGGTTTTCGCGACAATCTCTAGTATTCGATTTTTGCGTTTCTTGGACGTTTTCAACCGAAATTCAAGTGCACGCCGAAGCATTTATGGCCTGTATTACATTCCTCCAAAGTACGAAGCAAATGCCTAGCACATTAATTATGCAAAGTCGATTCCACAAAATCGTCTCGTTCGGTCGGTAAAACAGGAAGTTCCAGCAGAGATTCAACAATTTCAAAAATGTTCCCCATGGCACAGATGCAAATCGTTAAAGACTTTAGTTTTTTGTAGCGTGCAAAAAAACAGTCGATTGTGCGATCCAACTTGCGTAAATAAAATATGAAAACGATATTACGCTGCCGGCTAACGGCACTCCACTTCGCGAAGGGTTAATAATTGTTTCAACCGGACGTCTCTAGTGTTTGATTACGGTAAATGGAACATTAATTGCCTCTCCGAAAGGTCCGGCCAGCGGACAGTCGTTGGTACGCGAAAGCCCGCGTAGTTTCGCATGCCATTAACTGTGGAGCGCCGGTAATAGCCGCTGGATGGCCAAGAGCTTCTGCACCGCTTAGCCTATCTCGTTATATCCAGGCTGGCAAAATGAGCACTCGAAAGCTCGCTAAATCCCTTTCTGCGTCGCGTATGCAGCGGGCCCTTTGCACTGAAATAGAAGCTTGCGCACTGAAACACTCCCATTTGTGTATATACAAGCGGGGGAGGCTAGCTTATAATTTGCTACTCGAGCACGAGTACACGAACTTTCGAGACTTTGTGAAAAAAAAAAAAAAATAGTTTTTTTTTCTTCTTCCTCCCTTATCTGGAGCTGCGCGTTGCACCGGTATGGCCGCGCGTACACGCGATACGAAATTCGTGCGGCGAGCTTTTTTTTTCTTCACGTTCCATAAAACAATTTTCAATTCAGCCGTTTCGACGGTTTCGAGCGTGAACGACATTTTTTTGTTCATTCGTGTCCATGAATGTGACGTTTCGAGGGGACGCTGACATTTTGCAAAAAAAAAAAAAAAAAAACATAAATATATATGAGTACTTTTTTTCTCGATTTCAAGTACCACGTGTAAGTGCTTTTTGAACACACGCTCCCATTACGGTTACTCGATGAGTAGCATGACATCCGGATTCTATTAATAGATGACTGTCTGTCTGAACTGTGCAAAAAGTATGAAATTTTTATATGACATTTTTTGTGGATTTTTTAATGAGAAAAAAGTGAAGAATACATTAAAAATAGCCTCAAAACGGCGAATTACGAAAATTTCAGTTGGCATTTTATTTACAATACATTTTGCGGTAAATTTTGACAAATTTAAAAAAATGTAAACATTTTTTCAAGTTTCAGAAAAAGGTGCAAAGCAATTTATTTGCACGTGGCTTCTTCATTTACTACAATTTTACTGATAGTTTCTGATGAGGAGGCCAAAATCGATCAACGCATTTTCTCATAGAGAAAGCTATGCGCATAACTGTAATAAATGAGGAAGCCATGTGCAAATTCGTGTGCACCCTTTTTTAAGCCTAGATACAGCTTAACGCTACCAACCTCATTGCCAAAAGTACTTGAGTAATACTTCAAGGAGGGAGTCTCGTTGCGCGCTGACTTCGCATAAGTTCAACAACAATAAGAGAAAATTGCAAGTACTTCTTGATGGTGTAAAAATCTGAAAAAAATCATGTATACTAAAGGTTATCTTTTATAGTATTTTTGTATTATTTTTTATATTATTTTTTTTATAGAACAAAAATCAACGATTACTTAAAAATCTAAAAAAATTCATACGTATTCAGAAAAATAAACGAATCAATGCAAAATTAATCTTCTCAGTACCTTTAGTATACATGATTTTTTTCAGATTTTCACACCATCAAGAAGTACTTGCAATTTTCTCTTATTGTTGTCGAATTTATGCGAAGTCAGCGCGCAGCGAGATTCCCTCCTAAATACTGCAAGTACAAAAAGTACTTGTGGTACTTTGTACTTGAAGTATTTTATGGTACTTTGTACTTAAAATATTATTTGGTATTTTGTGCTTGAAGTATTTTTTGGTACTTTGCCCAGCTCCGACACACATCCATACATATTTATTAAACCGATTTTAACTGGAGAATCTTGGGGCTTCTCACCGAGGCTATCGATGGTACTTTCGACAGCGCGGAACGTGTCGCCGCCCAAAAAATTTGAATACCTCGTCCACGAAGCTTTCGGGTCGGAGCCGGCGGGGTCGTTTCGGCCGATACGGCCGGGCGTAAATCAGCCCGAGAGTCGAGGATGGACGATGGATCCGTCGCTCTGTGACCGAGCACGACAAACAAGCTTAACAGCCGTGCCCAAAAGTTGGACTCTTTCGAGTCTCGGATACGCACACCTCCGGAAGCCGCTCCTCGTCCGGCGAGGACCATTTCACGGCTTTTCCCGAAGATCCATACAGCAGTTTGCGGAAGCAAATTCGGGCACCAAGTTTGACGAGACTCTTCGGGGAAAAGGAGTCGCGGACTCAAGTCAAACAGAAGTCGACGAAAACCGACACGGTATAAAAAGCGTCGGAGAGCCTTTCATTTGCTCAGACGAAACGTACAGCCTTCCCCACCTTCCAGAACATAATATATATCATATATATATGTATATATATATATACATATATATACATATATATGTCTCGTATCGGAACTCTCACCCTGGCGGTATAAAAATCTATCGAGCACGAGGATAGAGTGAGGGAGAGTTAGCCAAACGCCGAAGAGCGGAAAACGTTTTAGGGCTGAAGCTACGATGTTTGCCGAAGGCGGACAAGCGAGGATTTCCTCCCGGATCCGCCGTCTACTTCGCGACGTGGAAAGTTTTTCCCTCGAAATTTCCGAGAGTGAAACCAAAAAAAAGCAAAAAAAAGGGAATCTGAGATACGCAGTGGATATTCGGAGGGGTGGGTTGGGAGGTCCAGACAGGACGGAGGTGGAGGTTAAAGAGTAGTCGGGCCGAGGAGTTATGGGTGGGTCGAAACGGAGGTAAAGGGAGAGCCGGGGAGGAAGGTCACTTCGAGACGGTGTGTCGTAAAATCGGCAATAAAGGAAGGAGTATAAAAAAAGAGATATATATATATATAATGATAATAAAAATCTCGAAAGTTGGAATCCAGCATTACATAGGGCTTACATAAGTACGGCGGGGTACTGGGCCGGGGCTCGGCCGGGGCCGGGCCGGAGGGACGGTCGGAGGGTCCGCGGATGACGGAGGGTCGCCGCTCGCTGGTTGTCCGAGATTAGATGATCGAGAACGGGGATGTACGGCTCGCCAGACTCGCGCTTGCGACGGGCAAAGCTCTCGTTCGTACCGACCGACTGCGAAGCTCCCGAGGCAACGTCGAAGAGCCTCTTCCCGCTCTTTGACAAATATCGAATCACCCCCGATACATCGCGAGAAATTATGGCTCCGAAACCGACTCGCCGCAGGGGGGACTTCGTGTACGGCGCTTTTCGACGATAAGACGAGAAATACGTGGGAAATTTTTTTAATCCGCTAGCTCGGGTTCCCTGTCGGTCTCTGTGGCGCGAAGCGTTAACTCAGGGCAGTCCGTGCGGCAGAGGCGAGTTCATCGGGTAACCGGATTTAGGAAATTGTTTGCGCACGATTTAGAGGGGAACTTTCGCGGACTTGGGTGGATCTGGATTAGGTTGTGATTTGGGTAGAAAAATATGTGGGGCTGTGAATTTGGGGACAAGTAACTCAGGTTCGGGCGATAGATCCATGGGTGGGTTTTTTAGGCGATTTTTTTTTAAGTCGAATTTTTAATTTTTGTACGATCTTGACGAGTGACGGTTTATTTTGTTTGTTACCTCAAGGTAACCGGATTTCGGAAATTGTTTGTGCACGATTTAGAGGGGGAACTTTCGCGGACTTGGGCGGATCTGGATTAGGTCCTGCTTTGGGTAGAAAAAGATGTGGGGCTGTGAATTTGGGAACAAATAACTCAGTTTCCGGAGATAGATTCAAGGGTGGTTTAGGGGATTTTTTTAATGGTAAAGTCAAATTTGTAATTTTTTTAAAAATAAATTTTAATTTAAATTTTTGTACGAACTTGACGAGTGACGGTTTATTTTGTTTGTTACCTCAAGGTAGTCCGTGCGGTAGAGGTGAGTTCTAACGCGAACGGGGACTAAGGTGGATCTGGATTAGGTCGTGCTTTGGGTAGAAAAAGATGTGGGACTGTGAATTTAGGGACAAGTAACTCAGTTTCTGGCGATAGATCCATGGGTGGGTTTTTTAGGCGATTTTTTAAATGGTGAAATCGAATTTGTAATTTTTTTACGCTCTTGACCAGTGACGGCTTATTTTGTTTGTTGAAATATGTTCTGCGAATTCATCGAGTAATTGCTTCGCTTAAATTCTCAATCAGAAAAAAGTTTAGTTAACGTCGTAGCTCTGCTTTTTTCTCATAAACAAATTACTCTGATTTTTAAACGATGAATATTGTCATTAATGTTTTTAGGTAAATTCGTAGGTATCTATCGAGCTTTCACGCGTCACAACCAAATGAAAATTACAAATTTGAGTTCACAAAAACTGCCTACAAACATGCCCGGATTTATGGGTTTATTGGCATAAGCTGAATTATTTTTCTATAAATTCATTGTTGCACATATTTTTCTACATAAAGTAAGAACTCTGTAATCTCGATCCAGCTTAGTTCGCTCTAATGCTCCCTTTAAAATGTCTCCAATCCATTTTCAAAATTTTACTACTCGCTTGACTCGACCGCACAAAGACGTTTTTTCAATTCTGCAATTTCCTTCCCTCAAAAAAATCCCCCCATAAAAAAGCGCATTACAAATGTATTCTCAAAGTGAATTTATCGGCCCTTCGCGGTCCATCCAGCGTGACCTACACAGCACCGACTGAGACCCATTTTTTTTGTCCCTCCTGCTCCACCGACCGGAAAACGGGATTATCCGAACGACAAAATCTCACATATGTCCGGCGGGGGAAAAAAAATTGTTTGGAGCAAAATTTACGAGGGCATCGTAAAAAGCACGCCGGAGAAAAAGCGCGAGTGAAAGCGAAGGTGAAAGGAGCTGGAAAAAAAAAAGAAAAAAAAAGGTGGGACGCTTGTTGAATCGAAGGTGAACACGAGCCATTTAAGGTGGCGTGCTGGTTATCGCCCGGAGGAAGTCCCAGACACGAGTCCTCGTCACATAGGTGACTACACTCCGGTGAGTTAACGGACACGAAGGGCGTTCGACGTGTTCTCCGGAGCGTACAACGGGCGGGGTGGCCCTTTCGATCGGCAACAGGCGAGAGCTCAACCCGTCTCAATACTCGGGGTGAAACGGAGAATATACTATAGGTACTTATGCATCGGTGTAAGCGTGGATGTGTGTACAACTGAAAGCGCCGGAAGCTCAGCGCTGTCGGAAGTTGACTCTACGCTCTCCTCGGCGCCGACAGCTTAGCCTGTTGAAATATTTAGTTTGCCTACGGCTTGAACGCTGATTTACTGCTTAAAATCAACTCGACTCCTCGTCTAACTCAATTAGCGCGCTATACCAACGGAGGAAATTTCGTTGCTGAATTTATGTGAATCCCGGGCTTTAGTTGATTTACAGTTCCGCCGGTTTAACAAACTACCCGGTCTGCTTGCATTATTTGCTGATAAACTAAGTTCAGCTTATAGTCGGGATTTTCTGAGCTGGCGGCCGACCGAACTTGCCTCGATCGCTGTATCGGACCTTGATGTGGAATCTAATTTTTTTTTACTCGGCTTGAACGAAAAAACTAAACTGGATAGTCGGTAACTTCAGCCACTTTTCGTTTGATCATCGGTTGTTTAGACTTCTGCGTGTTCCTTTGGTAAATAACAATCTGATGATTTCTAAGGGTCAAATTTTAGGACGTTACATTATTAATTAAGATCTAATTGGAACTCCAATGGTATTTAGGTTCAGACTTAAGTTCAGATTTAGGTTCAGACTTAAGTTCAGATTTAGGTTCAGACTTAAGCTTAACACTAGATCAAGCTTAAGAACGAAATGCAGTTAGGACTTACGATTGATCTTAAGTACGCAATGGATTTCAGACCAAACTTCGATCTTAAGTTCAATGTCAAGAGTCAAGATATAAAGTTCGAACTATCGTTTTAAAATTCCACATCGAATAAACTAAGTTCAGCTTACATTGAGAATTTTCTGAGCAAGCGGTCTTCGCAACTCGCACAAAAAAACAAAGCCGGATAACCGTCCGTAACTTCCGCTCTTTACCGTTTAATCTTCCATGCTTACACTTCTCCGAGTTCCTTTCAGCATGTAGTTGAAAAATTTATCGACCGAGCCGTAAGTAGCAATCTGACGAATCCTAACTCCAGATGAACTAAGATCAGCTTTGAAGTCCGAATTTTCTGAGCAAGCAGTCCCAACTTGCTTTGATCGCTATATCGGGACTTGATGTAGAATCAAATTTTTGTAGGCTCGACTGGACCGAAAAACAAAACCGGATACACCGTCCGTAATTTCCGTTTCTCGTTTAATCAACCCTGTTTACACTTCTCCGTTTTCCTTTGGGCATGTAGTTGAAAAATTTATCGACCGAGCCGCAAGTACCAATCTGACGATTCCTAACTTCAGATAAACTAAGTTCAGCTTTGAAGTCCGAATTTTCTGAGCAAGCAGTCCCACCTTGCTTTGATCGCTGTACCGGAATTTGATGTCTAATCAAATTTTTGTAGGCTCGACTGGACCGAAAAAACAAAACCAGATTCACCGTCCCTAATTTCCGTTTCTCGTTCAATCACCCCTGCTTACACTTCTCCGTGTTCCTTTGGGCATGTAGTTGAAAAATGTATCGACCGAGCCGTAAGTATCAATCTGACGATCCCTAACTTCAGATGAACTAAGTTCAACTTGAAAGTTCTTATTTTCTGAGCAAGCAGCTTTACTCTGATCAAGACTTACTTTGATCGCTCTATCGGACCTTCATGTGGAATCAAATTTTTGTAGACTCGACTGGAACGAAAGAACAAAACCGGATACACCGTCCGTAATTTCCGTTTCTCGTTCAATCATCTCTGCTTACACTTCTCCGTGTTCCTTTGGGCATGTAGTTGAAAAATGTATCGACCGAGCCGTAAGTATCAATCTGACGATTCCTAACTTCGGATGAACTAACTTCAGCTTTAAAGTCCGAATTTTCTGAGCAAGCAGCCCCAACTTGCTTTGATCGCTGTATCGGACTTTCATGTGGAATCAAACTGGAACGAAAAAACAAAACCAGATTCACCGTCCCTAATTTCCGTTTCTCGTTCAATCATCCCTGCTTACACTTCTCCGTGTTCCTTTGGGCATGTAGTTGAAAAATGTATCGACCGAGCCGTAAGTTTCAATCTGACGATTCCTAACTTCAGATGAACTAAGTTCAACTTGAAAGTTCTTATTTTCTGAGCAAGCAGCTTTACTCTGATCAAAACTTGCTTTGATCGCTCTATCGGACCTTCATGTGGAATCAAATTTTTGTAGACTCGACTGGAACGAAAAAACAAAACCGGCTACACCGTCCGTAATTTCCGTTTCTCGTTTAATCATCCCTGCTTACACTTCCCCGTGTTCCTTTGGGCATGTAGTTGAAAAATTTATCGTCCGAGCGGTAAGTAGCAATCTGACGATTTCTATGATTGTGTTTGCCAGTGACACAGATAAAAGGGGGATAAACCTCTTAGCGACAGTACCGCGCTCGACTGGGGTCGTCTACGAATCAATCCCCCTCCAGCCACTCCGCTTCACCCTTCCCCCTCCCGCCCCTCCGATACTTTTTCATTCTTAACGGCTTCGTTCTCTTCCCCTCACCTCCCCCTCCTCCTCCTCTTTCTCCAGCTACCCCGCCCCTTTCCTATAAGTGGAAAGTGCATTGGCCGGAATCGAAAATCTTTCCAACCAACCAACGGTTATAAGTGTATTTGCCTATAGGTGCCACGCACAGACACATTTTTCGTATAGTAACTGTACCGTTCTCATCGGCCATTTGGCGAAATCGGGCAGCCGAGACGCGTAAAGAGAAATAGGAAATGTCGACGTAGCGAACAGGAGAAAGGAATCGGAGATGCATGCAGCAATCTAATAGACAGGCTTGGGGAGAGATTCTTGGCAAGACGGTAAAGCTGTTAGTACGCCACGATAACTGCTTTCTTCTCCTGTTTCTGCCTTTTCTCTTAGTCTTCTTTTTTTTATTTTTTTTTTATTTCTCATAAAGGAAGGTTTCACGCATTCCGTGCCAAGGGGGCCAACCCGTCATAGCGGCGATGCAAAAAGTGACGATACGTTTGACCAAAGCTAACCCGACGTTAACGGATGTATCTTCGAATACGTGCAGCTTATGCCGGAGAAGTGTTGGGTAATCAGGGACGATGCTGTGCAGCGTCGGGTCCGCCTAGCCAGCTGCCGGCTTGTAACGGAGACATTTTGAGACTCCGGACAGGCTAGGAAAATAAAAATTGTCTTTCCTTGCATCTGCAAATTATCCAGGGAAAGTTGGTTTTTTTTATGGTGGCCGTTTTTTCCCCGGAAAGAAATTCCCTGACTTTTCCCTGACTTTTCACTGACCAATTAAAAAATTTCCCTGACCAAACCTTCAACGACTTATAATCAAAAAAATGAATGATGCAAATGAAAATGGCTAATTATTATATTAACATTTTTAAATTGTATTTTCTTTTTTAAATGTTCCCAATTTTTGCTTTTTTAAGCCTCCCTTTTATTTAGTTCTTATTTATTTGTAGAACGTGCGGCGACAATTTACTTTTTCTCTGACCAATTTTGAAATTCCCTGACTTTTCCCTGATTCCCTGACCAAGATTATTTTTCCCTGACTTTTCCCGGTTTTTCCGGTTTTCCCTGACCGCGGCCACCATGTTTTGCCATATGCTATTTGTCGTGTTAGAATGGCATTCGTTATAGGCTCGTTACAGATCTTACGGTTAACATGGAGAACAGTCAATTAAACTGGGAAACAACTTTCTATCTACGACTATTATGACGTGATATTACTCAGGCAATTATCCAATTGAGACTGTTCTTGACTATTGGTGAACCCACTCACGGTACACCGTCGGTAACGAAAACTGTAATGAACGTCATTTTAAGACCGCTGACTGCCGAGAAAAAGGGTATTTTCTTGCATCTGCAAATTCCGCATGTCAAGGCAATTTTCTTTTTCCTCTGCTAATTGTCGTCTTAGAATGGCATTGATTACAGGTTCTGTTACCGACTGCGGTAACTGGCGTAGCCTTACGGTTAACACGGAGAACAGTCAATTAAACCAGGAAACAAGTTTCTACCTATCCAAGATCCGAGACTATTAAAAAGTGACATTACTCTGGCGATTATCCTATTGCCACTGTTCTTGATCATTGGTGAACCGACTCGCCGTTGTACGTCTGAATCTCTGACGTAGGTGATGGATAGCGACGATAAAGTGAGGGGGAGGGGGAGAGAGGGCCATTGATCCCCGTTTATTACGTTTAGAGAGAGGTGACTCGAGAGCCGCACCAGTGGGTTCTACCACCACGGTATCAGGATTATTCGACGTAACTGGAAGGACTATGATCGGGGTCGCCTCTACGGTTATCGGCGATAATTGGATGCGGTCGGTACTAAGCTATTGGGTTTCTACCCACCAAGAGGTAGAGGTGGAGGCAGAGATCTCTCCCTGGCCTCTCGAACATCACAGGGACGAACAGACAGCAAGCAAGCTGGCGAGCAAGCGAGCGGGACTGATCGAACTGGTTTGCACGTGTGGGTGAGTCACAAACTAAGTCACACATTATGATTGCTTCGGGTACGTTAAATGCTTCAGCAAACGGATATCAACGACGATACCAAGTTCCCTCTGAAGTAGCGTGTGTACGGACGGTGATTTGTAGATATTGACACCGTTCTGTGCCAAGTTTAGTC
>JAPYZC010001822.1:0-20902 GCA_030522665.1 Ichneumoninae sp. A BG-2022a | reverse complement strand
AAGTATGAATTTTTTCAGATTTTTATAACATTGGGAAGTGTTTGCAATTCTTGCCCGAATTTCTCGAATTTAGGCAAAATGAACACCGCTCGCTCCAACGTCCTTAAGCCGAAGACTCGGCCACTGCGGTCCGCAGCCCAGGTAGGGTTTGGTCCGGCTGGCCGTTGCGTCCCAGCGCCGGCAAAAGACCGGCAAGACTTCCGGGCCTGGCGCGGTCTCGCGCCAGTGCCGGGAATGTAGCTTTGGGGGTCTATGTAGACTTTGTCTTCGTACGGGAGAACTTCCGTGAAAGTATATGGAAAATTAGAGTTCGGGGCTGAACGTTGTGCGGGGTAACCGGTACGTGTGTGTACCCGCTGAGGCTGCGGTCGCTTATACGTTCTTGAAAATTCACGGCAAATGTGGCCGGCCACATCAAACGCATGTGTGCTCGTCCTAACAAACCCCGTGGGCGGTAATATCAAAGTCCTCAAACGCGAGCGTAAGCTGCGCACCGAGGTCTCAGGTTGTGGAAGGAACGGGTGAGCGATGCACCGGTGACGGTGAGTGGAAACAGCGGAGATAGAATGTAGTGGCACCAGAGGGAAAACCGATGGAGTGACATGTGTGGATACCCATTGAGGCACCACATCAAAAGCTCACTTGAGACTCGCACCAGCCCTCCCCCCGGGGACAGAGGGAAGGTATGCAGAGACGAGACGCGGGAGATGACCATTATCGAAGTTCATTATGCGAGAGGTCTTCCGTAAGCTGATCCTCAATAAGGCTGAACTCACCAAGAAGGCACCGGGCGGGTCGGCTGCGGAGTGTCGCGTTTCGTCTCACACACGCTCCCTTTGATCGAGTATTCTACATCGCATGCTCCAATTAACAATGCGGTAAACAAGCGCCTTGCCATTTTTTTTAAATATACATTTTCTCCGTACGTTGCCCAGTGCGGTGCGCCGGCGACGTGCTAACCTAGGCGAAAGGGCAACTACATGACCATTCGACTGCGAATGCGACTACGCCCGGAGACGTCATTATCGGGAATTATTGCGGTCGCGGTGAAAGAGCCACGGATGTGGATTTTCAGTAATGATCACCGACAGACCCAGAGGGTCTCCGAGCTGCGCTGGATATTCGTATATATATATACATATACTATATATATATATAGCATGTTACATACAATGTAGCATAATAACGTGCCGGTTTCGAGCGTTATTCAGGACTTTCTTTCCGCCCAACACGGGTATTACCGAAACGACTTCCTCCGCGTACGCACGGAACGATTCGAAATGATTTCCTTAAATACGAGGAAACCGCCGCGGAGCCATCCGGTCACGCGGTCGCGACTATTTTGCGGTTACGGGTTATTAGAGACGAATGGATCGAGGACCGCGAACGAGGCGAGGATGAATTACGAGTTGCCGGGGTGGATTTCAACGATGGAGAAACCTGTCGAGCCACTGAGCTATGGAGAGTCGCGTTATACGAGGGACGGAGCCGCCATATGACAAGCGGGGTGATCACCCCCTAGACATTGTCCTGCTGGTACCGCTATCGCATCCGCTTCTGCTAGTCCGCACTACGCGCTGGGTAGCTACTGGCGGTACGCACGGTCGCGCAGGTATAATGATCGGATCCGGTTGGTTACTCCCGGCACGAATTAAGTGGTCACAAACGGTTACGCGGGACAGTATCACGCTGAGAGCACAACAGCCCAAGGACTCGCGTGTTCTCCACCGCGGTCCGGCCGTAATTGGCTGGAACGCGCCGCGGCCACCGCCCGATACATCCGCCTATGCGACCCCTTGCGAAAATTCCAACCACCGTCCCTTTCCGCCATTTCATATCAACTCCCAATAGTAGGGTGGTCCTTAAATTGAAAATGTTTGAATTTTCTGGGGTATTGTCCTTTGTTATTATAGTGAGGTATAAAATAAAAATGCGATGTACCACATTTTTCGAGGTTGCTACCGGCTATTTAAAAAATTTTAAACTTTGGAAAATATCGATTTAAAGTCAAAATGAAATATTCGACATTTTTTTGGAGCCAACCCGCACCTCCAAAGTATAAGGAACAAGAAAAATCTCTGCGAAATTTATATGAAATCAAAGCGTTTTTGGAGGTCGCTAGTGAGGATAAAAAAAAAGATTTCGACAATTTTAGCTAATAGTTACGAAATGTTGTAGAAGGTAAACATCCGTCGCGGACAAATTACCGAATAATTCATTTGAAAATATATGATTGGTGTAACAAATATCGGTTTTTTATGTAACTTTCGTTACAACAAACATATCTTCAAAAAAAATATACGGATATTTTTCCCCGGCGGATTTCGACCTTCTACAACATTTTATAACTATTAGCTATAATTGTCGAAAACTTTGTTTTGTTAACTCTCGGTAGCGACCTCTAAAAGTACTTCGATTTCGCAGGGATTTCGCAGAGTATTTTGTTATTCGTTATACTTAGGAAGTGCGGGGTGGCTCCAAAGGAATCTCGAATATTTCATTTCGACTTTAAATTTAGAAGATCCAAAGTTTTCAATTTTATAAATAGCTGGTAGCGACCTCTAAAAATGCATTAATTTCGACCCTTCGCACATCGCATTTTTATTTTATATCTCACGATAATACGGGATGGCCTCCAACATTTTTTTAAAAATTCCATTTAAGGACCACCCTACCAAACATTGTATACCCAGTAAATAAAAATTTTCGTTTTTCTAAAAAAAAAAAAAAACAACGTTCTATGTGGCCCGATCGTTTGATAGATAGCTTTTCCGAATAGGGTGGCCACGGCCATTGTGCGTGTTTACGGACCAGCCGATACCTCGGGGAGCAAGGCTTTTTCATAATTTATTACTCAACCTCCGAGACCTTATTGTTCACTGCCATTTCGAGTAAATCATTGCTCAATAAGTGCACACAGTATCGCGGCCTTTTAGTGTTTCTCGTGATACATTAGACTTTATGAGGTTTGCCGATAGAGAGGGATCAACAGGGCATATCGCGGTGAGTGATGCCTGAAAGCCTGTCGCTGGTGTTTGTGACTTTAATGAAAAGGTATCGGCGTCCAGGGAACACCGGGGACACAAAACGGGAACCTCGAGGATTTTAGGCGACGTAGCGACGACCCAGCGGTACACACAAAACGGGCTCACCCTTGCCCAAATGTCACTCATCTATGTGGCCCCCGGTATAATTCGTTCCGCACATGTGCGCAAATCCAATGGGCGAGATGCTGGCACCGGGGATCCGAGGATAATATCTTCTTCGGTCCTTCCCAGTTCCTCCACTCTCTCTCCTATGCGAAGGGTTCGCTCTTCACTGTGCGCTACACCGCTGCCTCGTATTGCGCGCATCTGAGACAAATCAGTTTTTAAGCCCGCACGCCTCTCCCCGCCGGACCGTTTATCCGCCCAATGTTTCCATCGGTCCACTGAGAAAAGAAACGGTTGGATTAAGCAAATGCGCGGTGACATACGTTCAAAGGTGTATTTGGTTGGTACGACAAAGATGTTTGTTTCAATTGACAAATTGTGAATAAATTGAAGCGAATAATCGTTCAACAAAACAATGCGTTATTTGTGCCAAGCAAATTACAGCTTTGAACGTACAGTAGGGTAGAGCGGGGCAAAATGGGGCAACGGGGCAAAAACGGGGGGTTTTGGGCAAAACGTCATTTCTGCCCAGTTTTGCAACCTTGTCCGATCCAAAAATGATTGGAAAATTTAGTTTTGGACAAAAACCCCGTTTTGCCCCGTTGCCCCATTTTGCCCCTCTCTCCCCTACACGACCACGTTCCTCCGTTCCTTGGGAGCCAATCGAATTAGGCACGACCGCGTATTTCCGATACCCCACGGAAGGAGTCGTTTGTTTCCCCACCAAGCAGGTAACGGACCTTGAGAAGGGGCCGAATTGGACTTACGCGGTCGTCATTTTCGGAAATACGCGGTCGTTAGGAATTAGGCGGTTGGGAGAAACGCGGTCGTATAGGGTAGAGCAGGGAAAATGGGTGAACGGAACAAAACCGCGTTTTTGAGCAAAACGTCATTTTCCAATAATTTTTGGATGTCCGAATTCGCCCTATCGAATACATCAGGCCTTTCTGCCCAGTTTTGCCACCTAGTCCGATCCAAAAATGATTGGTAAATTTAGTTTTGCCCAAAAACCCCGTTTTGCCCCGTTGCCCCATTTTACCCCGCTCTCCCCTACTGAATGTCACCACAACTTTTGGTTAATCCAACAAATTTTTTTTCTCAGTGTCCAACTGCCGTTTAGTTCGCCGCACAACCTTCGCCGGTCATGATGTCCTCAAACAAAAACCCGGGCTTTCATACTTCACTGAAATTTCTTCATTCTTATCTCACCTCCTCTTTTTTTCGCTTCGTTTTTTAATTCTCAGGTCTCGAGCAGACGCGAACGTGCCGACGAGATCCTGGTCCGATTCGTTCGAATTTCTCTCTCGAGTTTTCTCGCGCCGGGGAAGCTCCGCGAGCTATATCACACGAACCACTCCCGTGGCTACAATTACGACGAAAACTTTAGCCTCCTCCACCGGACGCATTCCCAAGTACCACGCCGGCAAATGATCTCTCCCAAATCCCAAATAATCGTCAGGCCTTATTACCCGGTAGGGGAAACCGTAGCTTTTTCCTGTACAGCCCTTATTGTACTTGCGCTTCGCGACTCCTGGGAGCCCTATACCTCCGTTATACTGCCCCGACTTATCAACCTTCGCCCATGCTGCAAATTCCTTTTCCTACTTTTATCATCTCTTGCTTTCATCCCATCTCTAACGCTGTGCCGTATACCTTTCTTGTATGTTATTCGTTTCTTCCATTGGCATGTAAAGGATTCATAACACCCCAGTGGTTCTCACGTCCGTACACATATATTATATACATATATATATATACATACATACATATAGAATATATAGATATATTTACTTCGGTTATATATGATCAGTCCGAAGCTCCGCGGTATTGGACGGGCATGAAAGCCATATAGCGTGCATGAAACAGTCCGAGCGTTATACTGCGTACCGAAATTGCATTCCGCGAATTCCCCACCTATAGATAAGGCCAGGGGTCCAGTGATTGGACATTCGTCGAATCGCCGATGACTAGTCGTTGGCACATGTGGTTGCATCTCTGTGTCGAATGGATTTCTTTGGCAGTTCACCGTGCAGTGGCTAATGACTGGGCGGGCGGCCAACAAAGCTCCCGGCTTCTTTGCGCCGTTTCGCAAAATCATATGCACCGTTCGATCCGTGCCATTCAATCAAAACAGGACGCCGATAAAAGTCCCACGCTGGCGCTCCCCTATATAACATTAAGCCCCAACTGGGATCGATCACCAGCCCGAGTTTCACGAGACTTTTCATCGCTCGGTTATTAGACTTCTTCCGGGACTGAAAAGTTTTGTCAAGTATCCAGTTTCACGGCTGTTAGGGAAAGTTCGAATATCCTTCGAACCAAAAAAAAAGGGAAAAATAAGCCGTACAAACTCCCGTCGCGACGACCGATCTTTCGCGTGTCCTCTTATTTATCCCATTGCTGCTCGCTCCGATATCTCGGGTGGGCTATAAATTCTCGTTATATCTTAAGGGGTCGATGATGCATGGACTGTCGATGAAATCCATAAACATTCGGTGTTTCATGAATTCTGAGTTTAATACAAAAAATTACCTCTTGAGACACACACTAACAAACGGAAGTCGAGACATTATTGTTATAGACGTTATTTTTCGAGATTGATTCATGTAGGCTGAGAGAACGATCTGATAGAGGTTACCATAAATCTGCGGAAAACCGACAGAACTTTAAGTTATATGGAAACTATAGCGACATCTTGGCAAATACTCGTATTATACTTAACACATTCTGCTAGAAAATATGGTAATTTTCGCTGTCGCACATATTACCCGAATATCCCGTTTTTTTTGCTAGACTGAAAGTTCTTCTTACTAGAAATTATAGTGATCGGTGGCGTCGCGATCGCGAACCGTGTATTTTAGGTTCAGAGGTTATACCGGCATATTATGTCGATAAAATTTGTGTTTTGTATACCTACATAAAAAAATGTTGATCGACGAAATTCTCAGTTTTAATCCGTGGAATTCTCAGATTTAATCCACGAAATTCTCAGTTTTAATCCACGCAATTTTCAGTTTTAATCCGCGCAATTCTCAGTTTTAATCCACGCAATTCTCAGTTTTAATCCCCGTAATTATCAGTTGTAATCCACGGAATTCTCAGTTTTAATCCACAGAATTCTCAGTTTTAATCCATGAAATTCTCAAGTTTTAATCCACGAAATTCTTAGCCAGGTACGAAAACGTTGCCAACCTGCCTGTTGAAAAAAATTGCCATATTGGGTACAAATTTCTATAGATCGTGCGAAAATTTCACATATCGCCAGTGGTGCCGCTGCACCGAGAAAAAACGATAGTATTTCCTACTATAACAAATAGTTCTCAGGAGAAACGTCTATACCGATACTTTCTGTTAGTATATATTCCATTGGTTAAACTATAATGATGTTATAGTTTATAGAAATTCGATGGTTGCACCCATGATATTTTGTCGTTGTCGTCACTATAAAATGTAGACGTTTCCCTTGGGAATTATTTTTTATGGTAAGAAATTAATATTATTCCTTCCACTATATAATTTTTCCCGGTGTGGTGCACCAAGTTGCCTGATCGAAATTTACCATATGACTTTGTAGTTTTTCCGAGATCCTTCTCTCAGTGGACACACACATACAAGTAGGGTAGAGCGGGGAAAAATGGGGCAACGGAGCAAAACGTCATTTTCCAATAATTTTTGGATGCCCTAATTCGTCCTATCGGATACATCAGGCTTTTCTGCCCAGTTTTAAATGAGTTTTTCCCAACATTTAGTTTTGGCCAAAACCCCGTTTTGCCCCGTTGCCCCATTTTGCCCCGCTCTCCCCTACTTTTCCGCAATATGATTTTTCGATATCTCGAAAACTTATTTACAAACCAAAAAAAGTTTCTCCCACGAGCGAGCGAAAATCACAAAATCAACTTCAGAACCAAAAACTAAGATCGCGTAAGTTCGTCGCCAGACGATCCCAATTTCGTGCCTGCCCTCTCCCCACGAAGACTATTCCCCCGAATTGAAGAATTCCTCTCGGTAACAGAGGCCGCAACGATTAAATAGCATTTCATCAGGATCTCTCAGGGCGTGCGCGAATAGTTCCTCATTTCCTTAATCTAAATTCCATTACACTTAATGGAACAGCTTGGGGACTTAATTACTAGACGCGTCGGGATTAATAATGTACAAAGCCTCGCGAGCCGTGGAGCCCGCTCGAAAACAATACGAGGAGGAAGAACGATCGTTCGTGCATTAATGTGTGCATGCCCCTCGGTCTTCGCCTACATACGTGCGGGTTTCTCGCGATTCCACGCTCGATATCCATTCCCGTCGGCGTACGTCGTGCGAGCATAAATATTCGTTGGTTCGATCCGGCGTCGAAACGCGATATCGCGAACGAACCGCCCGTTTAATCAATCGCCGGGTGGGTCCCCCCCCCCCCACCCACCCCGACCGTTCGGGTAGCGTTACTATGCACCGAGGATCCCGCGAGTTCGTACATCGTCCCTTATACCGAGCCGCATTCTAGTTCTCTCTCTCGGTCGGCCCTCCATTATCCGGCATACCTACGGCGAGCCACAAGGGAGTCTGCAAGGATTCTCGGTCGAATCAAGAGACTCGGGGAAAACCACCGCCCATCCACCCGCGCCTTCCATTCCTTCCCGATCCGCTGTATCTATCCATCTTGTCCTCCGGCACTCGCCGTCTATCCGTCCCGCTCGCTCGTGCTCCGGGAACTTTGTTCTCCGCTCGAAATTCCCCAAAGCGCTATCTTCATATTTGATGCCGTCTCGTCCACTCGGCTAATGCTTCTCGTTGGAAACTTAGGCGCGCGCCTACCCCGCGAGACCGAGCACTCGCGGCGGTGGAACCGGGTACGAGCCGGCACGAACGCCCGCACCGAGACTGCACCCCGAGGTGGAGAACCGGCGGCCGCGAACTCGTCGACTCGCTCTATCCGGCTCCTCGAGCTTTTGCAAAATGGCTTATACTGAATATACTGTGTACAGAGGAGACTCGCCACCCCCCCCCCCCCCCACCCCGCTCGACGTTTCGTCGCCTTACTCGGTCACACCGCCGCAACCGAAAGGCGCTTCCGGAAAATCTTGGGGCTTCAAACAAGTTTCACCCACTTTGTACCCGGTCAATATTAGCTTGACGATGTGCCAGGAGTTAATCCTCACGCAACCTCCAACCGTAACTCTCTTTCGTTATCACGCTTGGCTGGCGGGGGGGGGGGGAGTCTTGTGTGTTGTACTTCCGGCGATACAGCGGAATCTTCTCCGTTCTCGCGGAAACTTTCCCTCCGCGATGTCATAATTGTTCGGTGAGAAATTTTCGAACCATTCGCCGGAGACTCACGTACACTGTAAAATTTTTTTTTTTTTTTATTAATCAACAGTATTGGAAGCTTTTTTCATAAACTGTTTCTGAAATTTCAAACACATGTGCGTTGGCATTTTACAGTAAAATTAGTCGATAGGTCGTTTAGTTTTTTGATATCACTCCCGCCAATTTAGAAAAATAATAAGCAGGAAAGTATGCGGGGGGCCAACAGCTATACAGTACATTTTTGTTTTGTGTTGAAACAAGTTTTTTCGTACAGTTCAAATATACATTAAAACATACCTCTAAATACTCGGGGCTCACTTGTTTCCCTTCTAAACAAGTTCCTGAAACAACGCTTTTTAGGCTTTGTAAAGCAGGACCCCCCCCCTCCCCCCTTAATTTTACCATCGGACTATCTAGCACTACACTGTTAAAATAAATTGTAAATTTAATGTACTGGAACTTGAAATTTGCTAACATTACTCATATTAATGAAGCATTAATGTACTTTGCTTGTGAAATAAATATACCAGATATTAAAATGACAAATCTTTTGCTTGAAATTTACAAAAATTTTAACGAAAAATACAAATTTTACTGTAAAATTGCAACGCACATGTGCAATTTCAGAAACGATTTATGTAAAAAAGCTTCCAATACTGTTAATTAATTTTCAAACTAATTTTTTTTACAGTGTAGTTTTACAAATAAAAGTGCAAACTAAAATTGTTAATGACACGGGAAATAAAAGAGCAGGTTTTTATATTCAAATCTGAACAAAAGAGTTCGTCACTTATTTAACAAAATTAATAGTAGTAAAGGACATTTATTGACCTCTCTTATGCAAGTTCTATTTCGTTTTCTTTCTTAACTTTATTTTTCTTTATAAACTACAATGCCTTACGGTATGCCAATCGGTCATCGATCGAAGTTCTTCAGCCTTTATCAATATAAATTATACAAAACTTTGTATTTCGATTTTTCGAAACTATTTTCCACTGTGCAGTTTCTTACATTCGTACGTCAATGAGAGCGACGCCGGAAATATCGCGGTCCAACATATATTGTTTGTCCTCCCGGGCGAATGCCCGTATAAATTTAATAACCCGAGCTATTAAACTCGATAAGTTTCACGAGCTGCTCTCAAAGGAACTAATATAACACCATAGGCTGACGGGGTTCTATGTACATACACAATCTATATATATATATATATATATATATATCCATATATGTATATATATATATATCCGTCTTCTCGGCAGCCAGAGACTTCCCTCGTTCAATTCGAAACAGAGACTCGAGCCGACCGAGCGCAAAAGTAATATAGCATCGCGGCTCAATCCTCGAGAGCGAGCACTCTCAATTTCCGATCTTGAAAAGAAATTCGTCGAATCCCGAGAAAACTTTGGTGGAGCTCGGGGTCTCTCTCGCTCCGTCGGCGTTCAAAGTTTTCCGGAATATGCGGCGATGGAGGCGCGGAGAGTGAGCGATCGCGAGGAGAATAAGGCGACGGAGTGCGGCGCGAACGGGGAGTGGGAGGCGCAATCTTTTAGCAATCGCAAAAGTATTCGACGGTTCTTTCAATGTTTCCGCCATCGACGACTCCCCGAATGGAAACTGGGTTAATTAATAAGCCACTCTATCTTGCTTTTAACGTCACGGCGCGGCGTTATCGTCATTACACTTTGTCGGATATTCCGTCCGCGAGCTCCGATGCCTCTGTACAGCGCACGGTTATATTAACTTAAGGGAATGCCATTATTCCACCGGGGGAAATGGAAAACTTTTCCAAAACTTTCAGACTCCCGAGCTCGAACGTCATAGAACATTAATATAATTCATATACACCGCACCGCCCCCCCCCCCTTATCCATAATAATTAAAAAAAAAAGATTGCATCCGTATTTTCCCTCACCAGAAGCAGTGTCCTACATTCGTTTATTTTATTTATTTTTATTTTTTTGTACATTAACGAGATGTCCATCAATCTTGTACAGAAGGGCAGAGTACAAGCTTACTCACGCTCCTCCAATCCCAATCCGTTAATTGGCATCAGGATGAGCCGGCCTCGTCGGCGGTGCTCGAGGCAAATAAACCATCAAAAGCATATTTTCGCGAGAGCCAGGGTTGAAAACAGTTCGGCGACGGCTTCTCGCTCGGTCATTCGCGGATGCGGCGATCGGGAGACAGTGATTGGCCCCCGAGGGTTGGGTGGCTGAGCCGTCGAGGCGGACTCGTGAAAGGCCAAAGAGGCGAGCCGAAGGGAGCGGAGTGTATGCGGGTCGGGCATTGCGGAGATCCGGCTAGAAAAAAAGTGGGCAAAGGGGGGGGGGGGGGGGAGGGAGCGAAGGAAGGGACCCGAAGCAGGAAAGGGATGATTCGACAGGGGGTCGGAGGGGACGCGCGCGAGAGACGGAAAAGAGGAAGCTGCCCCTGCAGAAAAGCCTGTGGAGGGATAAAAGTTCGAGGGTTGAACTGCCTGTGTTCGCGTTGTATGTATAGCTATATATATATGCGTTCACGTGTAGGGCCGCTTCGGCGGCTGGAAGGTTCGATCTCGTTCCCTTTGCAGTCCTGGCTGAGTCTCTTCGCTGCTCCCTTCGGTTCCGCGCCCGGACCCGGAGAAAAGCCCATGGGGCTGCGATCGGAGACGGTGGAAAAGAGTTTGAAACGAACGAAACGCGACACGTCACACCCCCGACTACCTCCCGCCCTCCCTGGCGGAGTACTTAACCGAATGGAATTTTTCAGGGCGTTAAGGCCGTCAAATAAGATTCAAATAAGACGAGGGTCGCGAGACACCCCGCAATGTTCCCGCTCGGCTAATGCCCCTTCCCCCCCCCCCCCCCCGGTTTCCTCAGCGTCGAAGTCTCTGAGCTGCAGAATCGAGTCATTCCCATCTTCAACCCCACCCTGGGTCGTCGGTCATTTAACGTGTTTGCATTAGGAAGTGCGGTATCGCAGAACCACCTCGCAGTGTAGGGTAGAGCGGGGCAAAACGGGGCATGGGGCAAAATGTAATTTTCCAAACATTTTTGGATGCCCGCATTCGCCCCGTCGATACATCAGGCTTTTCTGCCCCGTTTTGACACCTTGTTCGTGTAACGGCCCTAGCCTAATCATTTAACTTTTAAACTTTAATATTTATTTGAGCGTATCGATACGGAGCATTTCCGTTCGATCACTCTGCAAAGAAGCCCTTCAGGCTATCTATTAGACTAAACATCCTTCGATTCATTCTTCCTTTGTAACAGCGAGCGCGAAGCCCTCAGCTTCACGCCCGCTTCATCAGTTCAACTCCGACCGACGACCGACGACCAGTGCGATACACCTCCAATTATATCCGACTTCAAGTTCTCTCAAACATTCATAAGACCCAAGCGGCCATCCGTCTCATTCGATCCAAAAATTATTGGAAAATTTGGTTTTGCCCAACTGCCCCGTTTTGCCCCGTTGCTCCATTTTCGCCGGCTCTTTCCTATGTGTGTTTCCCGGACGAGGATGAGGCTAATAATAAGAAAATGGATGACGAGGGGGCGTAAGAGGGAAAAAAAGCCCTGCTCTCAGAAAAGGGAGTAACGTCATCCCCCATCGGATGGCTCGCGTTTCCGCCGACGAGGGTTGGCCGCGTGTGTTCGTCGTCGGAGCGCCGAGGGAAACGCCACCGACGACTGTTTTCCTTGTTTATTACGGGGGATCTGTTATGCGAAACAAATATTTGTGGCGCCATTAAAGCAGCGGGTATCGTGTAAGGCGTGCTCTGCTTGTGCTGAATGAAAAAAGCAATGGGGGGAGAGGGAGATATCGCTGCGTACTTAACATACATCTGTGGAATGGGGAAATTTATGGGAGATGTTTCTGGGCGAAGGCATATTGGACGTTCTTTGCCTTTGCGAGCTGGGTCCAACCCTTCGCATCTTGGATCGGGCCCGCGATTTTTTGGGTGAATGAACTGAGTCTCAAAAGCACTATGATTTTTTTGTTAGATTTTTTAAAATTGTTTGTAATTATTTGTTACTAAAAAAATGAAATCATGATCGCTACAATTTAAAAATGAGGAAAAATTATGCATTTTTGTTGTCATATATAAACAATTTTTAGATTTGAGCCGGAGTGGGTCGGCCTCACCTATTTTTATTATTTTTATTAAGGTTTGAAAAAGCTCGTCGGAAAAATCTGAAAACAGTCGCAAAAATGCAGTGTTGCACGTAAAAATGGATTGACAATAATCGACGAAATTTTTCTTCGAATATTGTTCACTGTTTTTTCTTTCCGACAAACATTAGAAAAAAAATAGAAGGTGCACCGGCCCACTTCGGTTCAAATCTTAATGTTTTTTTATATAGGACACAAGATTTTTCAGAACTTTTTCAGACTTTTAAATTGTAGCGCTCGATAATTTTGATTCTTAATCATAAATAATTACAAACAATTTAAAAAAATCTGATAAAAAATATGACTGCTTAGGAGAGCTTAGTTCAGTCACATAAAAAATCGCGGGCCCGATGCAAGATGCGAAGGGTAAGACCCAGGTCGAAACGCTGCGGGAATGCCCCACACATATTCGCACCGCGAGGAAATTCTCTCCACGCCCTAATATACGTGCAGAAGAAGGGAGCAAAAAAAGAAACTATAAGAGGGATATTTCGTTTGAGAGGTTCCGAGAGGAAACACGATCTCTCGAAGATAAACTTTTATGATATACCTCACGTTTTTCATGCGAGAAGTGGAAAACCCTGTTTTGTACATGAAAGCTAAATTGAATTGCGAAGAAATTCGGCCTCGATGAGCGCATCGAGAATGCCATACAAAAATGCTTTTCCTCCCGGCGCGTTAGTTAATCAAATTACCTCGAACGAAAGAACGTTAATTAAGGAAAGTAATTTTAATGATATCAGTTGCTTTACAAATTCGCGGAATGAAAACCCCGGGCATAGTAGAACTACGTTCGTTCTATCTCGCGTTGTACAAATGGCCCCGAAGATGTAGGACGAAGCGTCTCGGAAACACCTTCGCGCTGCAGTTTACGCTGCAGAATTTCCGGCAATCATAGAAGAAATCCGGTCAGCGCTGGTCCGTCTGGTCCGTATCAATGTGGCGTTGGGTAGGAGAGACCGGGGCAAAATGGCACAGCGGGGCAAAACACACTCTTGACAGTGAGGACAAAACGCAACCTTAAAATCATTTCTCGATGCCCCATTTTGTCCTAACGACACATCCGGATTTTCAAAGCCCTTTTGCCCCACACACCACCATCGCCACCATCCAAAAGTCATTGGAAAATTGCTATTTGTCTCGTTATCCCGTTTTGCCCCGCCCTCCCCTAGAGGTTGTATCGCGGGCGTGAGGGTGAAGGAGAGCGAGCCGCTGCACCGTGGGAAATCCCGCGAAGAGGAGGGAAAATTTCCGACGTAATCTTCCGGATAACGATAACGCTCGGTGCATAAAGCCTAAGTGTTAAGAGCATATAGAGACAGGATCTGAGGGCGGTGTGGGAGGCGTAGCAGCACTAACTGAGGAGAATAGCAGAGGCGAGGCTGCATTAAAGGATACGATGGGGGAGGTGGGTAGCGGGGGCTCCCGGCACACGGGAAACCGGAGTCCTGGATACGCACAAGCCCGAGCCGGGAGGAGGCACAACTTACACTACAGCGGCTATAACGACGTAACTGCGGGAGTTATTTCAAAGAGCATTGTCTCCGGCGACGATGCGACCGTCGCGTCTCTGGTTCGCCTCGAGGCCGCTTGTGTTACAAGTACAAACTACAAACGTCGTTTGTGCACCGAGACGTGGCCTGCTCCGGGAAAGCTTGAGGGAATCGGGGCGCCGGATTTCCGGGACTCGAGCTCTCTCCCGCCGACTTGGGTGGGTTGCTTCGGTGACTCGAGACCCGAGGCGCGGTGGGCCGCCGAGGGCCTACCAGGTATATCGTTGCCCAAAGACAATGACGGGGAAGTAGAACGGGGACAACTATCGCGACGCGGCTACGACGGATCGAATAGTGGGGACGTCAACTTCGCGCGGATGACGATGAGCCCGCGGGGCAAATCTCGGGAAGCCGGAGAAAAGCCCGGAGGTGAAACTGGTGTGGCCTTGTACATGTGTGGATCTTCGTCGTCTCGGCGCGTCGCCCCGCCAGTCAATTTCCTCCGGAGACGTCAACAACGCCCGAGAACCGCGTGCGAATCCGGGGTTGCCGACGACGACGCGGATGAGACGACAGGAACGAGCGAGCCGGGCGCAACTCCACCGGACCGCAACGATACCACCGGTGGAGTCGTGAGGCATGGTCAAGACTGAATGAATGTATGTACACTGAAAAAAAAATTTGCTTGCGGGCTGCCGAAGAAAAAAATGTTTGTTTCAATTGTACTTTCGATTCTTACGATTCCGTATGATATTGAAACAAAGACAGCAAGACTGTCAAGGTAACATGTTATCGTTTCAATCCGGTGTCAAATTGTACGAATTGAGAGTAGAATTGAAACAACGTTTTTACTTCATTGGCACACCCAGAAAAAATATTTATTTGACGGCCACCGTTTATTAAGATCGAGTAAAATATTTATTTAAATTAAGTAAATAGTTACTTAAATGAAATGAATGTTTTTTTAAACAAATAAATATTTTACTTGCACTATTAAATATCGCACGGAACGCGCTGACGGTGCAAAGATTAGCGAGAATCTAGGTAAAATATTAAACTTGAGTTTCCTGCGCTAAAAATACTACACTGAGAAAAAATAACATAGTAAAAGCAGCAATACTGACTTTATACTATAAAAATAATTCCCATTGGGAACGTTTACATTTTATAGTTATGACAGTGACAAAAAATCATGGTTGTAACAATAACTATAATTTAACCGATTGAATATATAGGGGAGAGCGGGGCAAAATGGAGCAACGGGGCAAAACGGGGTTTTTGGGCAAAACAAAATTTTCCAATCATTTTTGAATCGGACAAGGTGGCAAAACTGGGCAGAAAAGCCTGATGTCCGATAGGGCGAATTCGGGCATCCAAAAATTATTGGAAAATGACCCGTTGCCCCATTTTGCCCCGCTCTACCCTACTATCAAAAACTATCTATATAGACGTTCCCCCTGGGAACTATTGGCATAGTAAAAAATACAAGTCTTTTTCTCAGTGTAACTCGAAATATGGGACCGTCGCAGGATGACGATGAGCCCGTGGGGGAAATCTCGGGAAGCCGGAGAAAAGCCGGGAGGTGAAACTAGTGTGGCCTTGTACATGTATGGATCCTCGTCGTCTCGGCGCGTCGCCCCGCCAGTCAATTTCCTCCGGAGACGTCAACAACGCCCGAGAACCGCGTACGAATCCGGGTTTGCCGACGACGACGCGGATGAGACGACAGGAACGATCGAGCCGGGCGCAACTGCACCAGACCGCAACGATACCACCAGTGGAATCGGCATTCCGCCAATGCCACGCCACCACTGTCGAAACCAGAGCGACCCATCAGTAAACTCGAAACTTCTCAAACTCCCCGTCGAAAACTGGATCGTTCCGTCCGTGTCTATAGGCCAAGGCGACTGTTATCGGTTCGTGTGTATTCGTCGACGGGCAATAAACGCACCTGAGTTCCGCGATCGACGGGGGAATTTCAGCTGCCGAAGAGCCGACTCGATTTCACGACGATTAACGAAGTTTGTTATCAACGGCGAGCGATCATTGGGCGAGCGAGCGTTGGGAGTTTCCTTTTCCGACCCGACGGACGCGCGGGAAAATCGCGCCGAAAGTTTTCGCAGATTCGCTAATCACGACCGGCTTGACGGACGGGATTGATGGACGTGGATTGACCGAGAGGCGAGATAAATCTCGGAAAGGTCCGCGTGACCGCCTTTTGCGGAACGAATTAGCCGGATAATTCGCGTCGGTGATGGAAGCCGCGGAGTTCGACGCGGTCGGAGAGCGACGGTTTTCGATGCCGATTCCGGGGACCTTCCGGAGCTGCACTGAAAAAAAATATCATTGACTCAAGTAAAATTCGATTGCAGGGTGCCAACGAAAAAATTTATTATTTCGATTCTACTTTTAATTCTAGCGATTCCGTACGGGATTGAAACGATAACACGTCACCTTGACAATCTTGCCGTCGTTGTTTCAATATCATATGGAATTGTAAGAATCGAAATGTAGAATCGGTATAAAAATTTTTTTCTTTGGCAGCCCGCAAGCAAATTTTTTTTCGGTGTGGGGAAAGCTCGGGAATAAAAAGTGGAGGAACGCCGGCTTTCCGGTTCCTCCGTATGGGGCTCTGTCGGGCGTCGAAGATTATGGTATAGGGGAGAGCGGGGCAAAATGACACAGCGGGGCAAAACGGGACACTGCGGGCAAAACTCAATTTTCCAATAATTTTTGGATGCCCCATTTTGTCCCAATGATTAATCTGGATTTTCGAACCCATTTTGCCCCACGCACCAACATCGCCACCATCCAAAAGTTGTTGGAAAATTGCGTTTTGTTTCACACCCAGAAAAAAAATTTATTTGACGGCCACCGTTTGTTTGGTTTAACTAATATATTTATTTGATTTAAATAAATATTTATTTAAAATAAATAAATAGTTACTTAAATGAAATAAATATTTATTTAAGTCAAATAAATATTTTACTTGAACCAAATAAATGGTGGCCGTCGAATAAATTATTTTTCTGGGTGCATAACCCCCTTTTGCCCCGCTGTGCCATTTTGCCCCGCTCTCCCCTATACACTATATATGGTATGTACACCACACGACGTGGAACGAGGAGGGAAGCGGAACCGGAAAACCGGCACGTGACGTCGAAGTCTGCACAAGAGCGGTGGAGAGAAAAAAAAAGTTGCGACTCTATAGCGAGCGGTGGCTGCGCGTCGCATTCGTCCAGAATCGGACTTTTCGACCCGCTATCACCGTGAAGGCATCCCCCAAGAGGGCGAGCAGAGGCAGCGCAGACTTCGGGGGGTGGAAGCGTTGCGGCGGGGTTGGCAAACTGGAATCCCTGTGAGGATTGGGCCTCCGTGGATGTGCAAGTCGAAGCCACTACGACCTTTCCTCGATCTCGTTCTCCACTTGTGACGAGCGATGAAAATTGCCGGTCGATTCGACAACGACACATAGCCGCGAAAAGAAAAGGTTTATTCTACCTTTTGGCCGATGTTCGAATTGACGAAAAAAAATTATTATTATATATATTTTTTTCGGAAAAAGTAAAAGTACACGACGATAGTGGACTGGTGTTTATAAATCTTCGTATTTTTGCTTTCAGACAATAGCCGAGCCGGACGACGAGTGGGAGGAGTTCGTAGTTCGAGTAAGGTAAGACAAAAGAAAATAAGTAAATAATTGGGAATGCCGGAAGTCCGTCTGATGTAACGTAATGATGTTGGCTCGGGGAAAGCTCGAAGGAGAAACATACACCGCATCGAGGATTGCGGAGTTTTCGAATCTCGTACGGTTTCGGGATGAAGCCGTTCGCCGTCCGAGTTTCCGGTTACGGCGGAACGGAAGCTCATTCGAAAGCCGCGGGCGTATCGCTTGTTACTTATGTACGTGCAGCTCCCTCTCGTATCTCCGCGAAGATAACGAGCAGGCTCTCCGAAAAGATTTTACGGTATCTCGACGAGTTTCGGATCATACGTAGCATCGGGAGTTCTTTCATGCCATTCGCCCCCATTACTATATCGTATATACCTTTCGCTGCAAGATATGTCGCATGAGCTATGAAAAGATATGCTAGTGGAATTGGTATGTTTATTGTGCCCCAGTTGAACTATTGGTCAATACGAGTAATAGTTGTGGAGGAATGAAATAATAACATCGTTAGGACACATGAGTAAAGGTAGAATAAAATAGTAATATTATGATAGTAACACATGCTGATGATCTTATGTTTAATTTTGTGGTACAGTAGAACCTCGCTTATCCGACCTTCGATCAATTGAGCCTCCGCGTTATCCGAGGCATCCGAGTCATCCGAGGCCTCAGCGTTAATCGGGATAAGATAAACGGCCCAGTTTCCGGCGCTGTCCCAGTTACCGCCATTAATCGCAATTTATACTAATAATAAATACGGTATACGTTAAATACAAACGAAATTGATGGCATGTTGAAGAGTGGTTTACTCTTGATCAATGCCGCGATACGTATATTTTTATAAAATGTTCCCTTTAACAATTGAAGGTGGCGGAAACTGGGTCGCTTACCTTACGGAAAGCTCGGATAAAACGGATAAAGCAGCAATGCCCATGCACGGAGTAGTCCGTAACTGCTACTTTGTTGCATACGCGCTTACAAGTTTGCTGCGGCTTTATATTGCGAGCAGCAAATACAACAGTCCCGATTCTAGAGTCAATATGTTTATATGAAATTAATATCAATTAACTAAATTATAATCATGTTTACGAAACAACTACATTAATTAATAAAGTTAATGGTTATATGAAGTGGTGTGTTATTTAAAAATATATATAATAGCAGTCCAAGTTTGACTCGTGTATGTTATCCGTGTTATCGAAAATTTCACTTATCCTTACGCTTTCCCCACATTGCCTCTGATAAACGGGGTTCCACTGTGTTATTATTATTATTATTATTATTCACACTGTAAGTCGATAATAAATTTAAGTTTGAGGGATGTATTGGATACAGAAAGTGCTAAAAGATAGTATCAATGTACAACCTTAGCATTGTAGCTTTTTGAAAAATCTTGAGCATATCTTTCCTCGTTTAACAGTTCTTCCCGAAATAAGTGGTCGCAAAGGCGAGTTTCGAAAACGTTGAGTGATGGAGCTGATTTATTATCTCCGGGAGTGTCTGCCATAGATATATTGCCACAAGCGACGAAAGGGGTTCCCATAGCTAGTCGTACGATGAGCTGGAGTGTGGAATGTGGTAACTTGTACTCGGGAAGATCTGCGCAGTGTAGCAGGAAACAGTTCTTGGATATAGGGCGATGAGCATAGATAAAGGATTCTATAGACGTCATCTGTTCTATAGGGTAAGAGTGGTGAATATGGCCCACATCGATTAACACGTAAATCAATGATACATGGACTGGGCCATATTCCCAACTTTTACCCTAGATATGGTACATGTAGTTGAGACATTTTCTTCCCACCATCCCCCCCCCCCTTCCCCCTCCCCCATTCAAAGCTTTATAACGCTACGTAATTTAACTAGAAGCCATTTCAGCAAGCTGCCTTAATCCATAGCTCAAAAAAAAAATCATATATACAGATACATGTATACACATACATAACGCTGTACTACGTCCAAAGCTAAAAAGGCATTTGGTAGCCGAAAAAAGGTAATAAATTCCGCAATCCAGTGTGTCAGGTCGAACACAGAAATGGTTTACGACGGTATAAGCGCGCGGGAGTGCAGAACGGCCTGCTCCGTCTCTATCCGTTAGCGGGGGGGAGGGGGGGGGAAGATTGCAGTTCTTTTTTTTATTAGCGAAGGGTCTACGGTGCAGTGTACAGCGGTGCGAGAAAGAACCGAGGAGACTGAAGAGAGAGGATCGGTTGAATTCGCCGCGTGGGGTCTCGATCTTCCACGCAACGTAACGCGGACAAATTACACACCGAGAGCAATCCTGCCGGCGCAGGGGTGCAGGTCACCCCTCGTTTCTTTCATAGCCTATAATACACTTTTACGTCGCGTGGCGCAGGGGCGCGACCCCGGCCGCAAAAGCATCGGCATCGTCCTCGCCGCGCGCCCCGTACCCCGAGCGGCCGCTCGGGTTATTCTCCCCGTTGCTGCACGCGGCAACGGTGAAAAAAGATCCTTTTTCGGCCCGACGGGAAGGGAGATCGGCAAATTGTGACTTTTAAGCCGCTACCGCCTACTCCCGCGACTCCACGGGGTAAGCTTCGCAGGATCGGACTTTTATTTTTTATAAGTACACCGAAAAAAGATTTGGTAATATCAAAGTAAGCTGTAGTTATAATATATAATTATAAATATATAATATATAAATATTCGGTCGATTGATGAAAATGTTTGTTAAATACAAGTAACTATTTGTTGAAGCAACTAAATATTCAGTCAAGCTCCTAAATATTCGTTCAATCGACTAAATATTCGTTCAATCGACTAAATATTCGTTCAATCAACCAAATATTCGTTCAATCAACTAAATATTCGTTCAATCGACTAAATATTCGTTCAATCAACTAAATATTCGTTCAATCAACTGAATATTCGTTCAACCAACTAAATATTCGTTCAATCAACTATATATTCGTTCAATCAACTGAGTATTCATTCAATCAACTAAATATTCGTTCAATCAACTAAATATTCGTTCAATCAACTAAATATTCGTTCAACCAACTAAATATTCTTTCAATCAACTAAATATTCGTTCAATCAACTAAATATTCGTTCAATCAACTAAATATTCGTTCAATCAACTAAATATTCGTTCAATCAACTAAATATTT
>JAPYZC010001821.1:0-18062 GCA_030522665.1 Ichneumoninae sp. A BG-2022a | reverse complement strand
CGTACAATTTCATACCGGATTGAAACGATAACATGTCACCTTGACAGTCTTGCTGTCGTTGTTTCAATGTCATATGGAATTGTAAGAATTGAAAGTAGACTTGAAACAAATATTTTTTTCGTCGGCACCCCGTAAGCAAATTTTTTTTCAGTGAACAACCAACTATTCGGCCACTTCTTTTTGTAATTCACACTCTACTCACGAAGTACTGTTGCAATCCTGTTTGTCACTGATTTCGGAGCACGAGCCGTAAGTCGCCCCGGACAATCTGCGATCCAGACCAAACGTTTCCATAGGCAGCGAACTGTAGTCGTCTCGCTGGTTCAACTTCCGGACGCTTCTGTTGAATGAAGAGCAGATGTTATAGAGTTCCCGTATCGTTTCACGCAGCGTAGTAAAAGTATAGGAAAGAGCAACTGATTGATACTCACTCGGTCATTTCCATGAGCCAGGGTGGCAATTTGTCCATTAACCCGTTCGGCAAAGATACTCCGAGATCGTCAACGACGCTTTTATCCATTCTTGCTTTTTTTTAATACATATATAATGATCGATATGTGGCACTCGGTAAATTCGTAAGATTCGTATACTTTCAATTTCGAGGATGGAGCGAGGGATGGAGAGTTTCGTTGAGAGTTTTTTTCTGGTCGACGCGTTGGGATTTAAACTTTTTTTTTTTTTTAGTAAATGATCGAAGGATCCTTGCGTGAGATCGTGGCGTGAAAAAAGCGATGTTGTACCTCGTACGGTGTTTCCTGCTTCGACTTCATAATGTAAATGGATTTGTGCGACGTTCGGGCATCGCGAGACCCTGACATCGACTGCGCTCGAGCGTCGTTGTGTTGACGTTCAAAAGTCGGATTGTCGTCATGGCAACTCGTTCTCATGTCAATGCTCTTTCCGCGTATTTGCGCGGTTTTTTTTATCGCTATGTATAATGTAATCGCCAGTGAATTATCGACTGTTACACTCGCCCGTAGAATTTTCTGTCACCAGTCAACTCAATTGTTCAACACTTATTAAGGAGGGAGACTCGCTGCGCGCTGACTTCTGCACAAGTTCGACAACAATAAGAGAAAATTGCAAGTACTTCTTGATCGTGTAAAAATCGGAAAAAAATCATGTATACTAAAGGCACTGAGAAGATTAATTTTGCATAATAATAATTGCAAAATGTTATTAACAAATTCATCAAAAAAAGAATTGGTTAACAAATGACCCGGCAACAAAACTTTTTTTTTATGAAAATGATTCGTTTATTTTTCTGATTACGTATGGATTTTTTGAGATTTTTAAGTAATCGTTGATTTTTGTTTTATAAAAAAATTAAAAATCAACGATTACTTAAAAATCGGAAAAAATTCATACCTATTCAGAAAAATAAAAGAATGATTTTCATAAAAAAAACAAAGTTTTGTTGCCGGGTAATTAATTTTTGGATGAATTTGTTAATAACATTTTGCAATTATTATTATGCAAAATTAATCTTCTCAGTAACTTTAGTATACATGATTTTTTTCAGATTTTTACTTGCAATTTTCTCTTATTGTTGTCGAACTTATGCGAAGTCAGCGAGCAGCGAGACTCCCTCCTTAACATAATGATATAAGAATGTGGAATGATTTACCATTGTCGAGAGTAAACAACGCACACTGCATACTATGCATTTATTTAAAAAAAAACAAAAATTCCGGCAGTTTTTTCCTGTTGGTATACACATCTACTGTCGTCGCGGCAACCGACCTCGTATCACCTTGACCTCGCAATGCAGTAGTTATATCCAACGAAACGTAATATTAACATTTAATTACAATTGAAAATTTTTAAACAACGAATTTTTTTTTGTCACCCAACGGTGTGTCGATTCGTGTACAATAATGCGATTCCGGTGTCTACTTTCGTAACCCACTTTTAGGCTTTCGGGTCAAGTACACTTCGCGTCCCACGGGCACTTTACTTACGTAAACTATAGAACGTCTCGGCCGTTTCGGTGCCGCGCGCGCTTTTGTCACATTTCGCGACGAGTTGCACAACTCTCGAGATATTGACCGGTATCAGTTTATGTTTTTTGTTTTTCGTTTAAATCACTAATTTACCCTAAAAAATGTTGGCACAAGTCTATATTACGGCTCAGGGTCGGGTAAGTAAGTGATGCCAGAGCCTTCGAAATCGTTGTGGATAGTCAATAAAAAAAAGGCTAAATTAACAATTCTTTTCTTAGATCGACAGGCACATCACTTACCTAAGTATACACTATAAATTACATAAAAAACAATATCAACAAAAAAAAAATCGTGTACACTTGATCGGTAAACGGTTATACGAATATTTTTTTTTTACCCTTCGCGCAAAGACGATTATTATGCGATCATCTCGCAACCTACGAGTCTCGTTTAAAATGTTTAATAACAAAACCGTTTGACTCGGTTCTTCATTTGTCTCATACGTTTTTTTTTTTTGGCTGCGTTTAGAATTACTTTTATTTCTCCACTCTAACGGAACACTAGCGTAGTTAATTATATCTTCTTTTTTTTGTATTTTGTTTTTTTTTTTTTGGCTTGATTAAATATCTGAGATGCATGAGTCTTTCCCTTCTTTGTTTGGCTTTTCCCTAGAGCCCCTATTGGCGTTACACACCATCGCAACTTTGTTTTGACTAATCGACATCAGGTACTCGTCATGATTCCGATGATAATTACCTCCTAATTGCTAATTGCGTGATGAAAATTCGTACTATGGCTCGTTAACTATGGAACAGTTTTCAGTCAATGTCACATGACCGAATGAAAAATCGGCGCCCGGTTAGTCGAGACAATAACTCGTGGTGGGGCGCGTCGACTTGCCATCGTTACACGACGTACCGAGCCTTTACGAAAATATATGTATATATATAACGAGCGAGTGTTTGATTATACTCGTAATTATATCTAGCCTTGTTATATAGAAAACTGACTTTGACCATCGGTTTATATCGAACTAGAAAATGGAAACGCCGAGTGTCGGCGTCGTTGCTGAAACTTTTCGTACTAGGATATATCTAATATACAAATTAAGATCGATATACAGATCCGCGTACGACCCGAGGTCCTAGAGCTCGACCTGCGAGTCGAACAAATCCGGTAGCGCCGGTGCCCCGATCGGGCCGTCGAGTTGTTCCATCGTCGCCGGATACAAGTGACGAAGTATCGCGTAATAATGAAAACCGGCACCTCCCGCGACGAAGAGATGCCAGATCGCGTGAGCGCATGGAATTCGTCCGTCGGACTTGAAGAACACGATACCGACGATGTAGATCAAACCCCCGGTCTTCAGCTCTCCGATGTTGTCAAATTTGTTCTGAAATACAACAACAAAAAAACAATCGATAAATCCAAATCTAAGTGGAGCATCGTCGATAAAAAAAATTTAAAAAAAAAACAAAAAAATCACGCATCTCGACAATCTGATTGCGATACTCACGACACTGATCACAGCGACGCTCGGCCCAATGCCCATTACCAAATAAAATATCGTCTCGAGCATCTTGTAGCGCTCGTGAAACACTTGCTGGTACAGAATACCCAAAGTCGCCATTATCCAGACGATATATCTCATCATTGGAAGCCATATATTGTCGGGACAATCTTCGATCATCAGCCACGGAAAGTACGTGGCCGCGATGAACACGTAGATCATTGCGCGGTCGCAGCGATGAAGCACATCTTTCAATTGGCTGCAATTGATGAAATTTTTTTTTGTTTGTTGTATCTTTTAATTATCTTCTTCCTTTCTCCGGCGACCCGTCGGGAGATGAGCCAGTGAATTGCAAATGTGTAGTAACGAATGCGTACGTGTGATTGCAGTAATGAACGCTGTGAAAGAACGTGGACACGGCGAAGACGAGAAGAAGGGAAGTGCCGTACACCCACGCCGATACCAGTTGGGTCCATGTTGAGGAGCGTTTAACGAGTTCGAGGCCTCCCAGGAGCGAAGGTACCACCCATATTCCATGAGTTACCACGTTGGCGAGATGCTCGATGTACGTCGGGGTGTAAGCTTCGTTCGTGCTCGCCCGCGGATTCATCCACTTGACCCTGCAACATTGAATTACCGTCGGGTATATCCGATAGCCGCGTCTTATCCATCTGCCGATACCTCCACCGTTGACACTGCGATGCGATCGACGATTCAAAAGACCGTTCGATTTTAATCGCACGATAACTCTACGGTCGTTCCCCTTCGCTACCGGGCGCACGCTCGTCATGCAGGGTGTCCAACTGGCATCAAGGATGATCATCAAACATTCCCAATGGAAAGCTTAATGCGATCGAAATTTGAGTACTTCGTGACATGCCAAAAAACCGATAAATATCCGTCGCATTATATATGTCAAGACCTTTGATTTTGCATAATAATAATGCCAAAAAGTCATCAACAAATTACTCGCAATATGTATTGTTTACAAAAAAATCAGACAACTTTTTGTTTTCTCATTTTAAATGAGTTCCTTGATTTTTTTAGAATTCGTATGAATTTTTTCAGAATTTTGTATCATTTCCATCATTAATTGTTAATTATCCTCAAAGTCTATTTTCATTATCGTGTTTAGTAAAATATATTCATATACATGGAAGAAATATAGTGTGAACTGTAAAAGACAAAAAACAATTACGAATTTAATTTTTATCTCATACTGTTATGATATTATATTATCTGAACTTTTTTTATGTAAAAGGGCTCGTCCCGTAAATAGATAAATAAATAAATAAATAAATTTCTAAATTTCTTTTCTCGAAAATGTTTAAAATCAAAGTGGAGGCATGCATTTCGGATATGTTTCACTATCACGATTCTACAGTGCACACAAAAAGTTTCGAGGCCATTGCGTTAATCGTTCCGTAGTTACGGCCTTAAAAAAATTCAAAAATGATCGAAAATTCTGAAAAAATGTATGTGGCTTCTAGAGTAGATGAATTTATTTGAAAAAGGAAAAAAGGTTTACTGATTGTTTGTTGAACAATTTTTTTTTTAGAAATTTTGTTAATAACTTTTTGACATTATTATTATGCAAAATGAATGTTGTTGGCACCTTTAATACGGTGGATTTTTTAAAGATTTTTATACCATTAGGAAATGTTTGAATTCTCGCGGAATCTCATTTTCGACTGGGAACGTGTGAAACATCCTTATGGTAGTCCTTGCGAATAGTTCGCTTCGCATAAGTTTCATAGAAATAAGAGCTAAATGCAAACACCTCTCGATGGCATAAAAATTTGAAAAAGAAACAAGCATATTAAAGGGGCTGAAAAGATTCGTTTTGCATAATAATAATTCCAAAATGTTATTAACTAATTTGATGAGAAATGACATTGTTCAAGAAATCTCTCGGAAACCTAACTTTTTTATACGAAAATTATTCGTTCATTTTTTCAGAGTTCAGATTTTTAAACTCACTTAAAATTTTGTGACTTTCTACCCATTTTTCCCATACAAAAACGCAAAATCAAAACGAATTTAAAAATCTGAAAAAATTCATACGTATTCAGAAAAATCGCCGAATAATTTTCATTCTACAAAAAGTTAGGTTTCCGAGAGATTTGTTGAACAATTTAATATTTCATCAATTTGTTAAAACCATTTTGGAATTATTATTATGCAAAATTAATCTTTTCGGCACCTTTAATATACATATTTTTTCAGATTTGTATACTGTCGAGAAGTGTTTGCAATTCCCTCACATTTCTCTGAAACTTATGCGAAGTGAACGAAGTGAAGTGAACTATTCGCAAGGACTACCCCTGGTAGATAAGAGGCACAAAAAGTAGCAGTTGTCGCAAGAATTGCGACATGTGCCGCACATATCGCGAATATCGCGCCAATATTGCTACTTTTCGTGGCGTTTGTCTATCAGGGACCTAATTCACGAACTAGCATTCGATGAATCGGGATGATTGGCGAAAAATCGATACGCGTGGTCCGACAATTGGAACGATATACTCAACGCTTTGATTTCCATCGCGTCCGGTGTTCGGGGCCCACTGAGTGAAATTCAATCGTGCCAGAAGGTAGTCGGAACTGAGAGCGATTCGTGCGGTTACATGAATATAACGGTGGAGAATAATATCGCGAAAGCAAGCGTACCGTAAGGCGACGAATACCGCAGGTTTCCGCGGTTTGGTAGTATGGCTTTTCATTACATAAAACTTAAAGCTGACTATCGATTGTGCAACAACGGGGTCGAAAATTGTTGCGCAACGACATTGTTAACGATGGCTTACGTTGTTTGACATGGACAATTTGCAAACTAAATATTGTTCATCGCATTAAAAGCGTTAATGATTATCGAGTCATTAGCCGTAGAGTAGCCGGGGTGATAAGCGCTATCGATACTTCTCATTCAATCGTCATCGTCGATAATGACAATGAATGCGTGTCAAAGTTCGGTGCCAATGTCATCCTTCGGAATGTTCTTCTTATCTGAGACGAGCGAGAAATTCCCAGCCTAGTTCCAGTTGCCGGTTAATTCGTTAATCCTTTGCAATTTTTACCGTGTCACTCGATAGATCGCGTGTCTGGGTTCACATCCGTGACTTGAAGTCCATCGTATCGGCAGTTTTTTTTAAAGCATTTTTTATAAATTGGGTCTAAACGATGCTCGAGCTAAAAAAAAATGAAGCGTTACAAGCACGTGCGTGATATCTTATCCCTCTTGCAACAGAGTGAATGATACAATTTATGTATTATATTGAACGTATTGGAAGTTTGTTTTAAACCCAATCGATTGGTCGGATGGATAAACTAAACGAGGGGATGCTCAACTATGAATATGCATGTTGGGCACAATTATTTGTCCCCCCGAATCATAGGGCGTAATTTTTTTAAATAGCATTTCTTATTAAAAAATGAGGTCTAAACCATAGTCGAGCTAAAGAAAAAGAAAGATAACACGTGATAAGCACGTGAGCGATATCGCGTTATTCTTTCAACAGAGTGGATGATACAAATTATCTATTGCATTGCTGAATTGGAAGTTTATTTTAAAAACATTCGATTGATCGGATGGATAGACTGTTCGAATACATGCTCAACTATGGGTACGCACGTTAGACACAATAATTTGTCTCCTCAAATCATGGAAGCGTCATTTTCTTAATAACATTTTTTTATATAAAAAATGCGCTCTAAACCATACTCGCAAAATAAACCGTACCAGCGCTCTTGCACGTACCAGAACTCTTGCAAAGTGGATGAAACGATTTACCCATTACATTAACCAATTGGAAGTTAATTTGAAAACCAATAGATTAATCACACGGGTAGACTAATCGAAGCTCAACTATGGATATGCATATTAAACGCAATTATCTATCTCCCCCAATCATGGAACCGTCATTTTCTTAATAAAACCTTTTATATTAAAAAATGAGCTCTAAACCATGCTCGAGCTAAAAAAAAACCATAACAAGCACTCTTGTAACAGAGTCAATGAAATAGTTTATCCATCATATTGACCAATTGGAAATTAATTTTTAAACCAACAAAGATTGATCTGATTGATAGACTCAACTATGGATACGCATGTTAAACAAAATTGTCTCCCCGAATCACGGAGCAGTCAGTCAATTACTCAATTCATGAGTGTTTCATGCAAATACATTTTTTTTTCTGTAAGCTACTGGAGATGGTTAATTCTACAACAAACCGGTTGATTGGATGGATAGGCTAATCGAATAGGTGCTCAACTATGGATATGCATTTTAAACACAATTATCCGTCTCCCTAAATAATGGACCAATTAATCGGTTATACGTTTCATGCAAATACTTTTTTTTTCTGCAAGCTACAGGAGATGGTTAATTCTCAAATCGAATAGGTGCTCAACTATGGATATGCATTTTAGACTCAATTATCCATCTCCCTGAATTATGGACCAATCAATCGGTTACGAAAAATTAATTGTTTACAAAACAATCAGACTTTTTATTTTCTCATTTTAAATGAGTTCCATGATTTTCATGCAAATACTTTTTTTTTCTGCAAGCTACGGGAGATGGTTAATTCTCAAATCGAATAGGTGCTCAACTATGGATATGAATTTTAAACACAATTATCCGTCTCCCTAAATAATGGACCAATTAATCAGTTACACGTTTCATGCAAATACTTTCTTTTTTATGCAAGCTACGGGAGATGGTTAATTCTCTAATTGAATAGGTGCTCAACTATGGATATGCATTTTAGACGCAATTATCCGTCTCCCTGAATAATGGATCAATCAATTGGTTACCCGTTTCATGCAAATACTTTTTTTTCTGCAAGCTACGGGAGATGGTTAATTCTCTAATCGAATAGGTGCTCAACTATGGACATACATTTTAGACACAATTATCCGTCTCCCTAAATAATGGACCAATTAATCGGTTACACGTTTCATGCAAATCCTTTTTTTTCTGCAAGCGACGGGAGATGGTTAATTCTCTAATCAAATAGGTGCTCAACTATGGACATACATTTTAGACGCAATTATCCGTCTCCCTAAATAATGGACCAATTAATCAGTTACACGTTTCATGCAAATCCTTTTTTTTTCTGCAAGCGACGGGAGTTGGCCTAATTACAAGTATATCTTCAAGAAGTGTATCTTCTTTGCAGACCGATAAAGCTAACAATTTTTTGGGTAAATGGAGGAACGGTGGAGTCCACGACTGGGTTTCATTACCGAAAGGGTAAAATATCTTACTGTCTAATGCGGTGCAATTGAAGACAATTCTTAACGGGCGCCGTGATGAATTGGTGAAGGCATGGGCCGTCCATGTTGAGAACAGTAAACGCTAAGCGTACGTAAGAAACGCAGGAGAGATCATTGCCCCATTAAACCAGGTTACGCCCTGTTCAATTGTATCTCTAAGAGGGTAATAATCGCTCAAACGGCCTGACGTCGTGGCCCCTCATTGTCTATCTCGAGAACATCTACACAGAGTCGAAGGAATATAATATTACGAATGAAGAACAGTGTCGATGAAAAGTAAATGTTCATCCCGAGGCAAATAATTCCAGCGTCTTTTTTTATCATTTTCAATCCCGAGACTAGGACAATTGTTCGCGATACCGCAAAGTTGTTGATTCTGCGATAAAAAAAAAAAGTGATAAAAGACGCGAGACGCGAGATAATTTGCGGCACAAAAAATAGCATCGAATTATTTATAAATGAATTATCGATACGATAAATGTTTGTTAATCGTGCGTGCAACCGAACAATGTAAGTGTTTATCGCGCTGATAGGCATTTCATTGCAGTTTGAGAGACGAAATTTAGCGACTAAATATGACGGGTTTGACGTTTCCAGATTCGCTCGTCACAGAGCTGAGGCTCGAATTTCTATGCACGATTGAATAATACGTGAGTTCTTTTTTTTCGGACGGTACGATAAAATGCCCTACCGTCGTTATCGAGCCCTCAGGCCCTTGCCCTCACTGATATAGTATTCAAAAATCGTCGGAAGAACGAAAATAAAAAAACGGTCTGCACACACCGAGACAGCCGCCCTCCTCTGCGTCCGGCCCGATCGACAACCGCCGACTGACAGGACAGACGGCGGAACTTCGCACCTGCACCCAGTAGAATGTACAGAAGCGATATTCTAGACCGCCCTCGTACATTAGTGCACATCTACCCGTGCATACGCACATAGCAGTACATAACTGCATATACGCCAATTTATACGAGACATGCGCGACGGCCAAGTTCCAAAGTCCGTTTCATTCATGGCGTCGCTTCTCGACGACTCCGGACGACTCGTGTCCAATTCTCGAGCGTCGCCAGGAGACCCCCGTGAACAATTCGCCGCTGTAACAATTTTTTTTTTTTAATACCTCTTTCACTGATGAAACAAATTGTCGAGACTCGTGCCAGTTTCACTAAGCGTCGAACGAAATCGGAGCGAAATGATTGAATCCTGCACGAAGAAACGCATGCTGCTCGGTATCACACTGTTGGGAGGGTCAGTGAACTATATATATCGTATCGTTGCTAGAGGTTATACACGCTACTTACGTGTTCGTTGAAAAATTAGAAAATTATTTCACTTCGTTTCTCTTTACTCTCTCATTCGCGTCAAACATTCGCATTGGGTCGGTGTGAATTTATTTATTTATTCATTTTATTTGCGGGGTAAGCTCTTTTACGAAGGACGTACGGATTAAAAGATTGGCTGCGAATAAATGTTAACTCGTTTCCCAAATTTCTTTTTTCAGCAATATTTTCCTTCATCGCGACATTCTAATTTCTTTTACCGGGGATGAACTTTACCAAATGCAATCACACTTACTTCTTTGCATCTGCATTTTCTTTGTAAAAGAGCTTGTGTCGTAAGTGCAATAAATAAATAAATACAATGTGAGCGTGTGGAACACATTAACAGCTGCAATAATTGAATCGGGGACAATAAATAAATTCAAAAATAGACTTGGCAAACACTTGTCTACACAATGTAAGCTTACAAAGATGCACATATAAGTTATAAACTGCCTTTGAATTTGTAAATTTTTATGTTGATAATAATAATGATAAATTAAAAGAAAGAAAATTATTGTATTGCTGCAGTGTATTCTAGATGAGAGATAGAAATTCTAAAAAAAAAGAGACTGTGTAATATCATTTATTAATAACGGGCTAGATAGATAAGCGCTACAAAAAGTAGCAGTTGACGCAATTGTTGCGACGTGTGGTGCACATGTCGCAAATATTGCGCCATCTGATACTTTTCGTGGCGCTTGACTATCACGGACAATAACAAATTTATGTAAGATTAAATTTTAGTGGGATATCTTTCAAAGTGTTCAAGACAAATGGGAACGGAGTGGTTCTAAGAGACGAGTAGGAATAGTGAAAAGTACTTTTTACTACGGTGATATCCATCGGTTCATTAAGCTTTTCTTTCTTTCGTATTTATATTCATATATATTTGGTTTTATTTTTTCACGAAAATTATTTTGTATTGTATTTTACGTACATTCAAATTTTATATGCCTCATCTTTTTGGTTCACCACTTCTGAGTTCTGTATAAAGGTGTTATCTTGTCAATAAAAATTACGAGATAACGTTACGATTTACAGGAAAAAGAAATTTGGGAAAGGAATCGATAGTTTCAGCTAATCGTAGATTAAGTCCTGAGTAGGCAGCGAGTTTGTGTAAATTATTTTAAAAAACTATAGATCGCTGCGATTAAAATAAGCAACGCTTTAAATAAATATATTTGAATGTTTCAGACTGACTATACTCGTTCTGATAGTGGAAAGCCACTGGACGGACAGTCCCAACAGCAAGCCCTTCGTCGAGAGCTTAGAGAACAATGCCACTTGCGCCTCAAACCAGGAGTACGAAATCGTGTCGGAGTGTCATCCGTGCACAGCATTTGAAATAGCCAGCGAGAGCATAGGAGTCTGCGTCCGTGCCAGATACAAGGAAGTTCTAAAGTGCAAAAACGGCGAAACCGTAACAAGAAGGTAATTTTTTTTTCTCCAACTTTAATCTTCACTTCTTATCCAAGATGTTCGTACGACGATTTTTATCCGGGGTTTTCCGTGCGTTTCAGTTGCGACAAAGTTGCCTGGCTGGAGGAGAGATCTTTCTGGAAATTCGAGGGTCTCATGTGCGCGATTGCCATGACATCGTGCATCAGCGTATTCTGGAGGGAAAACGTTCTACGAAAGAGAATCATAAGAAAAGTTGCCAGACAGCTGAGAAACAGCGTTTGATAGATTTTTAAAAATTTATTTTTCCAGAAAAAAAAAAAACAGAAAAAAACCCACAAAAAGAAAAATGAAGAAAACCAACGAGATATACCTGGAGATTTTTGCTCTGGACGATTCGCTGTGCCTGGCGCCGATAGAAACTGTCGTCGGTCTCTTCACGATAAAGTATTGCGAGTCCGAGGCGAGCGTCAGACTCGTGAAGACCGCCGCTAAGTTCGAGAAACGACGAGGATATTCCGTCAACACAGGCGAATTCGATTACGAGGTATTGTCGATCGAGGATTTGCCCTACTACGCTGGATCTTGCGAATTGCCGAACGTAATCGTAAACGACGATACGGTGGTCGCCGGTCTGTGCGCGAGCCTGCGGCAAATAGTGAAGAACACCATCGACCGGGATCCCGCTCATCATTGTCGATCGTTGCTCGGTTTCAAAGACTCTTGCCTGCTGTCGCCTTCGGAATCGAGCGTCTGGACGAAATACTGCGAGATCGATCTGCTCTCGACTCTGCACTCGCTCAACGACGATGTTCTCGCGGAGTCCGTGCTGCCTTCGTCGCTGGCGCGTTTCGAGGCTCACATGTCCGAGCCGGTGCGTTTGCACAACGTTTACAAGTACACGATGTCGAAGAAGTTCGCGGTAAACGGCGCGGTTACGCAGGAGCGTGGCACGATACCCGAACACTTGTACGCCGAAGGTTCCTACATGACCCTGGCCGATATAATAATATTCGTCTGTATCCATATATTTTTTAATTTCATACCGAACGAGACACTGTCGAGCCTGTTGCCGCTGACGTCTAGATGGTACGACAGAATAACCGAGCACGAGCTCGCGAGGCAATGTTTGTCGTGGATAAATCTCGAGAACGGTCAACTGTACAGAACCGGCTACACGCTTCCCGTCGTGGAAAAGCAGAGTTTGTACAAGAGCGATCCGAAGAGATACAAGCCGCGAAACCGGATATACACGAGGCAGGAAGACATCGAGAGTTCGTTGCGATTGATCGAGGAATTGCCGGTGAGCGCTGAGCTGGAGGAGGGACCGTTCGGGGCGGAAGTGGCGTTTGATTGGAACGAAGTACCCTACGAGGCCAGACCCGACGGCGGAGCCTTGCCGCTTACCCGACTCAAGAGAAAATTCGAACAGCTCGAGAATCTCTGCAAGCCCGTTCTGAGGCTGGCCAAGCCCGACGACGTGATCGTTGATTTTTGCTCGGGCAGCGGACATCTCGGCATACTCGTCGCTCATCTTCTGCCGCGATGCACCGTCGTCCTGCTGGAGAACAAGGAAGAGTCGCTGAGGCGGTCGAGGGAGAGGGTCGTTAAGCTTCGTCTGACGAACGTGAAGTTCTATCAGTGCAACTTGGATTACTTCAAGGGAAACTTCGACATCGGTATGTCTCTGCACGCCTGCGGGGTCGCCACGGATCTTGTAATTCAGCACTGCATACGGAGAAAAGCGATATTCGTGAGCTGCCCCTGTTGCTACGGTTCCGTTCACGATTGTCATCACATAACGTATCCGAGGAGCAAGATATTTCGGGAGAGCGTCGACACAAGGGGGTACCTGGTGCTCGGTCACGCTGCCGACCAGACTCACGACGAGAAGAATGCGAAGACCCGACAGGGCAACGAGTGCATGGCCATCATCGACACGGACAGGCGATTGCAGGCCGAGGAGTTCGGATACGTCGTTCACATCGCCAAACTGCGACCCGCAACTTGCACTCCGAAGAACCATTTGCTCGTTGGAATACCGAAGGAGCGGAACGAATTTCATCCTCAATAGGGCGTTTCGAAAATTCTGCAATTTTTTTTTTTTTTTTTTTCCCGGAGATTATGTGCATTTGATGATCGCTTAGGCGACACGTAAATGACGATGACAACGATTGTCGAGGCATTGTATTAAGAGATCTTTATTGATATGTACAAAAAAAGAGGAGATAAAGTTCACGAAATATACAAATTACTTTTACGTTATGCCTGTTTCTTCTTTTTTTTCCTTTTTTCCTTACACTTTTCCATAGTTTATCGATCAAAACACGCGCCGATACAGAAATTAGCGAAATTCTATGGTGGGTAACCGAGGATCCTGGGAGACATCAGTTTCGGCTAAACTACTGATTTAAGCGCTGAGTACAATGTTCACCCGATAGTTATAAGTTTGCGATATATTCCCGGTTTCGGATTACGATTTTTTGTTGATTTCTTCTTTTTTTCGATTAAAAATACACTATTGACGATAAAAGTGCCTCGATAACGCAGGGCTTCTATTTACAAATGCACGTTGTGTAAGTTCGATCAAACATTCACAGAGCGTATCAACCGTCTTTCGCTCGGGTAATCGAGCCACTGTCCTGTTTGCCTTTTCTTTTTTTTTTCTTGCAGACAATCGTGTTGTATGCTCTTCCACGATGCTCACTGATGAAACAAAAAAGCTCGAAGCTTACAACGTCACGCGAAAAAGTTGACGATCCACCTCTGTTTATTCATTATCATTTCGTTTATTCAGAAGAAATTATTGTTGCAATTTGTCATGGGAGGGTGCCGATCTGCACAAAACACGCACAAAATTTACGAAAGGACAAAGTAATTTTAAAAAATATATATATCACGAAGAGTCTCGTTGACAAAACAAAGCGGTTCGTAGACTTCATGAGTTTACATGAGCGTCTGAAAAAGAAATATTGAAATACATTGCGATAAACAAAGCTCTTTCAGCTGCTAAGAAAAAAAAATGATTTCTCATCGAAACATTGCGTGTATCTTTATCTTCGCAGTCTGTCGATATGACATTTAAAATAAAAGTATACAGAACAGTAATTCCGAGTTGCGATAGCAGAGTAAATTGGATAAAATACAGCGTCGACGTGTGGACTACAATTGCCAGGGTAATATTACTTAATTTCGACAAGAATTTGTCGTCCCCTAGTCGACAAAATGATCGAACAAAATTATTTACTCCATTCCCCGTGTCTCGTCGTCGATCGACCCTGGCATCGTATTTTCCAATATTAAAGTACAATATAAATTAAATATAGACTTAGCGAAACTCCACCAACTTTCAATATGCCATTGGGGGGAGGGGAGGGGGGGGGGGCACCTCTAACGCAAAGATTTTTGTATGCATCGTATTCGCGTATAACTTCAACTGGTGAGTGAGATCAAGTTTTAATAACGAGGTGTGTGTGTGTGTGAATGTGTGTGTGTCTCATCACTCGTTTCGAAGTTAACAACGGGTTCGGTCTCAAAAGTCGGCGCGCGCGCACACGAGCAATTTTAACCAGACTATAAAAAAAAAACATATTCGATCATCTTCAACCACGTTAAAACAAAGCACGAGTGCTCCCTTATCGAATAAACTTTAAAATTCTCAGCCGGTTTGCTGTTTTTTTTATTTTCATTTTTTTTATTTTTTTTTATTTAAGGAGCTTCTAAACTGGACATTCTACATGTTCCGGACAAGTGCGCTATAAAGTTCAACCACAAACACGGATTACGTCGATATCGTCTACCACGGATGGACTCTTAATTGTTCATGCCGGAAGATACATTCGAATCATTATCGAACCCGGACCTTCAGTTATGCTTCGGTACCGCTTTCGATATTTTCTTTTCGATTGGGGGTTCACAATAATTTCTACGCAAGAGAAACGGAAAGGGAGAGTGAGGGGAAAAAAACCAAGCGCGGCACGGGTATCGATTCCGCTAGCATAGTGTTCCGGATGACGGCAGAATATATATGTATATACATATATTTCTGGGAACAAAATAACGATTGGTCGCGGATAAAATGGGAGACGTGTCTTGAACCGACGAGTTGTCGAATGCGGCTAGTTTTGCCTCGCTTTGCCAGAAAGTAATTGACTCCGTTCTCAAAAAAAAAAAACCGCCTCCCATCGATTTTTCAATTCGCTATAACGGAACGAGAATCATCGCATCGTCCTAAAATCACGATGGTGATCGGCAGGATTGTCGATGCCCCAACCGGGTGACCGTTATTAAAATAAAGCACGTTTATCGCATCGAATCGATTGTACGCGCTCCGCGAACGTCCGACCAGTGCGCACGAGTTACCGATCGATAGCTCCAGGATTACCAGCCGAATTTCGACAACTCGTACGTGCGATTTTCGTCACGCGACAAATATATATATGTATAACGCCACGATCTCGCGACTAACTCTCCCTCGATAAAGACACGAGATTGATAAATTTGAAAGATATTTTGTTGTTGGTTTTTGTTTGTTGTTTTTGTTCTGCTTTGTTTTACGATAGAGAAATTGATAGAGAGACAGACGAGATCGGCCGGTTAAGAAGCTCGTTAATTTACGAATCTATACAGAACTGGATAATGGCGTTATCGTTAGTTCTCGGTAAAATTCAAGTGATGGATCACGACTCTCCATTGCCGCTGTCGTCGCCGTCCTCGTAATCACTCGCGCTCAATTCGTCCTCGTCGTCGTCGAGCTCGTACTCGTCATCGTAGAAATCGGTCATGTCGAGTTGCTGCTCGGCAGGCCTCGCTCGTGTCTTTATGCAGTAATCCTCCAGTGTCACCGGAACGACGATTCCCTCCTTCTCGGCTTCCATCTTCGCGGCTTGAGCTTGTTTCCTGGATAGACACAGAAAGAACAACATTAATTTTTTTATTCTTTTTTTTTTTACTGTTTTTCCTCACTGCTCGATCGATCGAAACGCCGGCGTCTTGTTCGCCCTAACGGAACTGAGGCGACCATCGGCAGACTTTAACAGACTAATGCACAATCATGGTGGCCGTTTTTTGCCCTGAACAAAATTCCCTGACTTTTCCCTGACTTTTCACCGACCAACAAAAAATTTTCCCTGACCAAACTTCTAACGTGTATTAAAAAAATAATGATAATCATGCAAATGAAAATGCCTAATTATAGTATATTTAATTCTGTTTTTTTTTTTCTAATGTTCGGAATTTTTATTCAAGGCTTCAGTTTATGTACTTTTTATTTAAAAGGGCGACATATTCCGGGGTGATTAAATATGAATAAACCGGATTATGGTAAAGAGAGAAGAGTGTAGGGAGGACTGGTCTCGTGATAACCATACGCTATTAATGTATGTTTAGTTTGTTATCTAGTCTAGAATGAAATGTTATTTTATATTTTATGTTTACTATTTTTATTCAGATATTTAAAGATTTCGTATGCCGAGCTCTGTATTGGGCTTAATCTAAATCGATAAAAAAAAAAGTTGAAAATTGAAATTTTCAAATCGCAAATTCGTGAAGCTTCTTCTATGAGGAAGCATTGTCTGTATTTTTGGCTTCCTCATAGAGGAAGCGTCGCGAATTTCAATTTTCAACTTTTATGAAGAAACGATATGAAAATTTATTGGGTATTGGGCTTAATCTAAATCGATAAAAAAAAGGAGAAATTCGTCAAATAAATAAAATAAACATTATTTATAGAAGGTTTGGCGACAATTTACTTTTTCCCTGACCAATTTTGAAATTCCCTGACTTTTCCTTGATTCCCTGACCAAGTTTTTGTTTCCCTGACTTTTCCCGGTTTTCCCTGACAGCGCCCACCATGACAATGTTCAAAATTGTAACTCGCTATAGACTCGTAGATAACCTTTATTTTGTCGTCGTTTTTCTGTAACCCTTGCAATCATCGTTGTACAGTCTATTTATTTGATTTTTTAGTTGCATGGGGATTACTCGAGTCCATCAAAACAGAGTTTCTTAAAGGTTAAAAGTTTGAACAAAGCTATCAGTCTCATTTCAGTATACCCGGAGTCTCGTCATAGGGGAGAGCGGGGCAAAATGGCACAGTGGGGCAAAACGGGAAAATGAGACAAAACGCAATTCTCCAATAACTTTGAGATGACAGCGATGGTGGTACGTGGGACAAAACGGGTGTGAAAATCCAGATGTATCGTTGGGAAAAAATGGGACATCCAAAAATGATTGGAAAATTGAGTTCTGCCCTCAAAATCCCGTTTTGCCCGGTGTGCCATTTTGCCCCGGTCTCCCCAGTCATAGCAACTCGTAGATGCATGTCTCGTCGACCCTGGTGCGACTGCGATTACGATGCAACCCCGAATTCGTTGTTTCACCAGTTCCACTAGGGCGAGGCGGCGTTTCGAGGATTTCGCTCGATCGACGATTAATTCTCACCTGATTATGTTTTCGTACTCTTTGTCTCGGCCCTTGGAGTCGCGCCAACGTCGGTACATGACGGAGGCGTCAACGTTAGCCGGGCTGAATGTGTTTGGCTCGTTCAGTAGCGATATAACCGACAGAAGAATTGTCCTAATGAAAAAATAATTCACGACAATTATTCTTGC
>JAPYZC010001820.1:0-17064 GCA_030522665.1 Ichneumoninae sp. A BG-2022a | reverse complement strand
TGGACGGATGGACGGATGGACGGATGGACGGATGGACGGATGGACGGATGGACGGATGGACGGATGGACGGATGGACGGATGGACGGATGGACGGACGGACGGACGGACGGAATTTTTTTTTTGTCAACCAGATTTTATTCGTATTCAAATTGATTTAACGGGCGGAGCGAGGTAGGAACAATCTACGTTCCAGTGAATTCCCCAGTTCCCAATGGTCTCCCGTCGAAAATACCCATCTCAATGCCGAACGAAACACAGCGGTATTCTCATAACACACATCCCAAAAACCGCAATGTAGTCGGTGCCGTAAACCCAATGAACACGTACTCGTACGAGGCGAACCCGTCGTTTCACAACACGAGCGAAGACAGGCCGCGACGAGGAGTACGTTCTCCCGGTGGCTGGAGTTCCTCCGGGGTTGCCGCTGAATTTGCATTGGCTCGATTAATAGCGCCCGTGGCGGAATCCACACTGGGAAACGGGGTTGCCCCGCTAGCGAGGCACCGGCACCTCGTACCCGACAGAAACCACCACTCCGCAAACACGAGAGCTGTTCCGATCCCGAGCTGTTCCCGCAGTTGCAAAGTACCTCGGGTTCTCGCGGCTCTACCTATGTACCTATCACGGCATACCCGATGTCTCTATGGTACGTGTACGTGTAGGGCCCGTTGCGCGGCAGAGTCTGCCCGCATATATGCGTATTATAGCGGGATTCGTAAACTCACTCCGTCGAGTTCTCACTTTTCCCACTCTGCATATGAAAAATCTGAAAAATCTGTACATTTTTATTTTATATGTATTTTAGTTGTAGTAAATGTAGGGTAAAAGTGGTGAATATGGCCCACCTCGATTAACACGTAAATCAATGATATATGGATCGGGCCATATTCCCCACTTTTACCCTATTTATTGACAATGGTGTTTACAATAATGCTGGTGGGACAGTTACAAACGATATGCAGTACACATAATGCCCTAAGGTCCTTCGGCCCAAGGTAATCTTTGGTATTCAGTGAGACATTTGGGAGCATAAGCTATGCTCCGTTTAAGATCGATTGTTCATAAAAAAGAGAAATATATATCACTTTACATTGGATTTTATAGAAGTTAAAAAATCAAATAAAAATGGATTTTTAAAATGAAAAATCGATCTTAAACAGAGCATAGCTATCAAACGGGTATCTCACCCATCTAAACAAAAATATGAGATCACTCTATACACTTGAGAGTATATTCTGGAATTTTTTAAGAAAAATCAAACATGACATACTGGCTGAAAAAAAATATTTTAGTCTATTCTTCATAGGAATGGAAGTTTATTGCATTTAAAAAATCTACAAAATTTTGTTTTCAAAAGTTCATTTAAAACTGCAACTTTTATGTCACAAACGTTTTTTAGTATGACTAACAGTTTTTAAGATAAAGGGGTTTTTTAAAAAGTTCAATTTTTCGATATCTCAAAAAAGTACGATCTAAAAATTCTGAAAAAAACTACAAAAACCTCTTGTCAATAATCATGAATTATGGTGAAATTACAACTTTTTTGGAGAGGGTCGGGTTTTTTACCGTTCGAAACCGTATGGAATACCTCATATATTTTTTTTATACGTGTGTGTGAGTGCCTTATTTTTTATTAATTTAAGTGTCGTTGGTCATCGATTCCAGAGTTTGAAGAGTTTGAAGTACGGATGGGAAATTTATATGTACTTTATTTTTTATTATTATTTTTTTTATTTGTTATAGACCGTTTGATCTCCTCGTGGATTTTCTACTTCGGGGAATTTTGTCGCAGTCTCTCGTGACAAAAATATCTCTCTCCGTCTGCGGAACTGCGAGACGAGATCTTGCAAATAGTGAGTGGAAGATGTGCATAACACAATAGGAGTTTGCTGACTGTGTTCCGCGCATACAAAACTCAATGATGCAGGCTCGCGGTGGTAAGAGCCGTAGTGGAGCGGCCGCGCTGCTCTGGTACTTATGGCGTATTTCATCCACATTTCTGGGCGGGCGCTTTCTTCCCGGGGATGAGGGGGAGTGGGGGGTATGACGATGTCGCGAGAGCCGCGTTATTACGGTCGCATTATGCGCATAAATTACGTATTACGTGCCTAGGTGGGTTGCAGTAGTTGCAGACCGTTGTTGGGCGGACACGGAGGGGCGCGGAGGGAGAGTCAAAGGGCAGAAGAGCGGTCGGGCCGGATGGGGCGCAATCCTACTAAAAATCAGCGATTGTCTTCGGGGAATCGTATCGCTCGATGAAAAACGACAGAAATGGAAGGAAAATAACGAACCCGAGCTTTATCGAATAGATCTTGAGTTATTAGTTTATAACTCAAGATATAAAGTTACGGGAGATTTTTTTTTCCATTTTCTTTTTTAGCCTTCGAAGCGCAGTACACTGGGAAAAAATTACATATGAAATTACATATGAAATTACATATGAAACAATGAAAGCAACAATACTGACTTTTTACCGTAAAATAAATGTTCTCAGGAGGAATGTCTGCATTGTATAATTACGACTATGACAAAAAATTATGGTTGCAAGCATAATTACACTTCAACCAATGCAATATATACTATCAGAAACTATTTAGGGTAGAGTGGGGCAAAATGGGACAGTGGGACAAAACGGGGTATGGGGCAAAATGTCTTTTTCCAATAATTTTTGGATGCCCGAATTCGCCCCATCGATGCATCAGGCCCCGTTTTGCCACCTTGTCCAATCAAAAATTATTGGAAAATTTAGTTTTGCCCAAAAACACCGTTTTGCTCCGTTGCCCCATTTTGCCCCGCTCTTCCCTATATAGACGCTCCCCCCGGGAACTATTCTATATAGTAGAAATTACTATTCTTATTTTCAGTGTGCTCTGCGAAGTTACTAATATAAATAATATACACCAGTGTTGGGCAAAGAACTTGAAGTACTTAAGTACCACACACTTTAGGGACTCGGTAGTTGGTACCTTAAGAGGTATGTACTTCTTGCCATAACAAGTTCTTCAAAGAAGAGAATGTTTTATTGTCTTGAAATCTTCTCGCAAAAAAAATTTTTCTTAAAACAATGGCGATTATTGTTTCATGATTATTTTATTCTTTGCACCGAGCCAAAAATATACATACTTGACCCTTTGAGCCATACATTAGGAAACTATAAAAACAAAACCTCGGTATTACATGTCAAAAAAATTTGTTTAATAAAATTGAAAACTGACCGAAAGAAGGTGAAACAACCCGTGTCCAACCAAAGCGTTAAATAAATAATACAATATACTTGATTTAAGGGTAATCATTAGGCATTTCGATTGAACTGAAATTGGTATTTAAATAGACCAAACAATTGTACCATTACCTCAATTCTAGGTACATGATACTTGAAGTACTTTAAGTGCTTCCCACATTCCAAGTAAATACGTACTTGAAGTTCCACCCAGCTCTGATATACACAGGCTGGATGATATTTTTTTTGGGTTTGTAATTGCCAATTGCCAATTATTTTATAGAATAAAACTCCGGTATTTGATCGCGAAGTTTGTTAAAAAAATTCAAGAGAGAGGGCAATTCCGCGAGATTTGGCTGGCGACGTAGAAAGTCGATAAGCCGTGGACAAATTGTCGATACAATGGAAGCCGTCGAAAATTTTACCCCAATTTCTGCCTCTCACCTCCTGCACCCCTCTCCGCAATCCTGTCATGAGTTTGCTTTTTTTATCTCTCGTTTTTTTCTCGTCCTCTGTACAATCCGCGCCGAGCCGCAGTTACCCGCTCGTTCGTTCACTCCATTCCCCTTGCTCTTTCGTTCTTTTAACAACGTATGTTCGATTTTTTTTTTTTTTTTGTTTTTTTTTGGGTTCCTCCCCAATTCGACACGCGCACTGAATTCGCTTCCTCCCGCTCACTATTCACGCATCGAATGAGCTGTTTTGTGAAACGACGCGTTTACCGGAAAATTCGGCTGCTCACCGAATCACGATTTACCTTCTCGTGCCTGCGATCGGTAAACTGTTTGGTGAATCGGCATGGCACCTCGTCGAACGTGTTACTCATGTTCTGTCGTATCGATTCCACTATAAACACGCTAAGAAATATCTATTTTCGGCAAAATTACGCCTCCATAAAAACGGATGGTGGTAAAATATGTGCTATCTTGCAGGTACTTTACACATGACAAAGGAAGCCATTTTTTATATCTTTGGCATATCTTCGTCGCTACGTTTCCGAGAGTCTTGCTGAATTTTTTACGACTTGTTGAAGGTACTTTTTATTCATAGGAAAAAAAATTCTACTAGACGCAAAAAAAAGAAGTTTCAACAAATTTGTACTATTTTCCTTCGCTAATTTTTGAGACTGGTAGTTAATGAAAAATAGTCTGGTAGTTAAGGAGAAATAGAAATTCGACCGAAAGTAAAAATGACAGCGATTTTTTTACGATTTTTTTAGGACAATTTTCTTTCATAAAAGAAAAATCGACCGGAAGTAAAAATGAAGAAATTCAACTAATCTGCACAATTTCCAGACTCTTATTTCTGCCCGATGGTTAATGGACTCCAGAAAACATCGATTTTTTAACGATTTTTTGAGGACAATTTTCTTTCATGGAAGAAAAAATCGACCGGAAGTAAAAAAGAAAAAATTCAACCAATCTGCACAATTTCCAGTCGCTTATTTCTGGCTGGTGGTTAATGGGCTCGAGAAGAAATCAATTTTTACCGATTTTTTGAGGACAATTTTCTTTCATGGAAGAAAAATTCGAACGGAAGTAAAAAAGAAGAAATTCAACTAATCTGCACAATTTCCAGACTCTTACTTCTGCCCGATGGTTAATGGACTCCAGAAAACATCGATTTTTTAACGATTTTTTGAGGACAATTTTCTTTCATGTAAGAAAAATTCGACCGGAAGTAAAAAAGAAAAAATTCAACCAATCTGCACAATTTCCAGTCGCTTATTTCTGGCTGGTGGTTAATGGGCTCCAGAAGAAATCAATTTTTTACCGATTTTTTGAGGACAATTTTCTTTCATGGAAGAAAAATTCGACCGGAAGTAAAAAAGAAAAAATTCAACCAATCTGCACAATTTCCAGTCGCTTATTTCTGGCTGGTGGTTAATGGGCTCCAGAAGACAGCGTCAGGATCTCGATCTCATATTCCAAGGGTTGGCTCGGACCTCGTAACCTCGATAATGGTCGAACGGTGTGTCGGGTGTCGAGAGCAGGTGCCCTCGGCGGAGGACGCGGCACGAAGGGATCGAAGTGCTGCGAGGAAGGGAAGAGGGAAGAGCCGGAGGACGAGCATTGTCGACGGTGGGCCACCGCCTCCGGTGGCTGGATCGTGACAATGGACTAAAACGCGAGCCAACCTCGCGGCCGAACGGGGAAATAGACTCCGCGTCCTTTTGTCAAGCTCTTCCTGGCGGTGGCCCCGCTGGGCCTCGAGCTCTCGAAACTGACGCTGCCTCCGGCGATGTTGACTGTCTGTTTCCCACCGAGTTTGCCCCATTACGAGGCCAAAGCAACCAAAACGAGGCATCCGATGCCGAGACAGATTTTCATTTTTCATGCTGACTCACCCTCTCGCCGGACTAACGAGAGAACATTATATTTCCGTGACGTCCCTTCATCCGACGAAGCGACGAACCGACGAAGAAGAGACTCTGCGCACCGCCGACTCTATATTCACGCAAAAAAATGTTAACATTTTTTTTTTTTTTTTAAATAAAATTTGAAATGTCTGATAGGTGGTGTGAGGAAAAATTAAATTGGGCAAATATGACTGAATATTGGGATTGTGAACATGTGGAGAAAAGTGTATTTTTCATAAATGTGATTAAATAATCATTTTTTAAATATTATTATTGTTATTATGATTGTACATGGACGGTACAAAGTTCTCGAATCGTACGTATTTTCAAGGTAATTTGTCCGAGGATCCGGAAATGTTTTAAACACTCCGATAAAAACAAAGTTTCCAAAGTTCCTTGACGATGTTAATTTTTTTTCGATTGTTTTGAGGATTTTTATTTAATATTTTCAACAAATTTTTGTCTTACAATTTACCAGTGATCTTTCGGAGCAGAGAAACGTACAGAGGAAATGAAAGACGGTGTGGAAGAAAGGCGATGCGATCAAAACAAAGTTTCCAAAATTCCTTGACGATGTTAATTTTTTTTCTATTATTATTAAATTTTTTTATTTAATATTTTCAACAAATTTTTGTCTTACAATTTACCAGTAATCTTTCGGAGCGACGAAACGTACGTAGGGGATGAAAGACGGCGCGGAAGAAAAGCGAGGCGAATACTTTTGCGGCTCTCCCGGGAGGAGTGAGACTGATATCTCGGAGGCACGCGACGCACGACGCGTCATTTTCCACCGTAATTGCATTCGGCCTCTCGGTACCTCTCGGTGCCCCGGTGCATCGGTACCGGGGCAACGTGAGCGTACGAGTACTATAAGAGCCGCGGGAACACAGGATTATACTTATATGTCGTGACTAAAATCGTAAGGGCGCAACTCCCACGTATAAGCACACGACATACGCCCTTCTGGTTCTAGTCACGCGATATACGTTTCCAACGGTACATCCAGCCATACCGGAACGTACGTCATAGTAGGATTTTCCTCACCCTCCCCTGCTCCTCCAACTACGTCACTCGATTCACGCTAGGCTGATTCCCTAGCAGCGAAATATCGCGGGAATGACGTTTCTCGATCTATTATACATATACATATATATATGTACATATGTGCTCATCCCGATATTCCCTTTGGTAATCGCGTTTAACCGCTGATTCTCACGTTATCCGAACGTTCGAGCGTTCTTCGTTTCACGACACTGCGAAAACTTGGCTGGCAAAGAATTGTGTTCAGCGGGGAAGGATAAGAAACTTTTTCTCTGACATTTAAACGAAATAGTGTTATCTTTGTATTCAGTTTCAGATATTGAATTTTTTTTATTTTTTTATTGATTTCGATTTTTTATTATTAGATTTTCGCTCCGATAAAAATAGTTGATTTGTTTTGCGCTAAAGTTTAATTAAAATTAAGACACGTTTGTAAATTTAATTATTATAGTTTCTTGATTCGTAAAAATTGCGCCAGTGGGAAGCTCCCTCGAGGTCGAACTTCTACTTCAACCGTGCGGAAGAATCGAGTTATACTTGGGTCTCGTTAATCGGGAGGTTACTCGGGGACGAAGAACGACGAAGCGGTATCGAAATGGATGTATACACTGAGAAAATACAATCGCTACAGTAATATAAGGAAGTACAGGCCGCGGATCGACTCCTCGAAAGCAACCATGGCAGCGGGCCATAACAACCCTACTTAATAATAATGCCAAATTTGTCTGCAGCTTCAAATTTTTCATTTATATAAATTTTTATTTTCTTTTATTGGTCCTCCACGTCGATTAACGTTACACCAAAGTTCAATTCCAAATGCGCTAAAGTTAGATTCAAAATGCGCCAAAGTTATATTCAAAATGCGCTAAATTTAGATTCAAAATGCGCTAAAGTTAAATTCAAAATGCGCCAAATTTAAATTTAAATTGCGCCAAAGTTAAATTCAAAATGCGCCAAAGTTAAATTCAAAATGCACCAAACTTAAATTCAAAATGTTCCAAACTTAAATTCAAAATGCGCCAAAGTTAATTTCAAAATGCGCCAAACTTAAATTCAAAATGCGCCAAAGTTAATTTCAAAATGCGCCAAAGTTAAATTCAAAATGCTCCAAAGTTAAATTCAAAATGCTCCAAAGTTAAATTCAAAATGCTCCAAAGTTAAATTCAAAATGCACCAAAGTTAAATTCAAAATGCGCCAAAGTTAAATTCAAAATGCGCCAAAGTTAAATTCAAAATGCTCCAAAGTTAAATTCAAAATGCTCCAAAGTTAAATTCAAAATGCACCAAAGTTAATTTCAAAATGCTCCAAAGTTAAATTCAAAATCACGACGCGTTTGAAAATTTGCTTAAAATTTCTTTATTAATTCATAAAAACCCGCGCCAGAGGACTCTCTCGCGGTCGAACGTCTGCGTCAACCGTGCAGAAGTGTCGAGTTATCATTGGGTCTCGTTAATCGGGCAGTTACTCGTGGACGAGGAACGACGACGCGGTATCGAAATGGATGTACACCGAGAAAGTAGTATCGGTACAGTAATAGGAAAGCCGGTGTCGGTCGGAAGTGGAGGGCCGCGGATCGACTCCTCGAAAGCAACCATGGCAGCGGGCTATAATAATCTCAACGGTAAATCTACCGGCGTCGCTTCCGCAGTAAAGACTCGCGTGCCAAGAAGACCTTGGCTATGTGTGTGCATCAGGCTATTAAAGCATCGTTTCCCCACACTCCTCCCGCGAGCCTGGCCGTAGTAACGTAGTACCTATCGAGTTCTCTTTGCTGTACATAGAAACTGCCTCTTCTTCCTCATCCTCTTCGACTCCCCCCCCCCTCCCCCCAACCACCCCCTCTCCAACTTCGCCGGATATATATCTCCTCGCCACGGAAGCTAAGACCTTAGCCCAATTCTCACCCCGCGAGAACTCTTCGGCTTGTACCTCTTCCTAGCGAAACGAGCCTCGCTTCACTACTTTGTTCACTCGATTCGGCCTCGATTGCATTTATACTTGCCTCACCGACACAACGCTCGAATCTCGTCGGGCGATAAGATCGGATCAAGCACACCAGTTCGAAACTTTCCGAGTTGTAATTGTTCATTTTTTTATATTAGTGTATGATATATTTTGAGTTTGATTACAAGACTCCGTTTTAAATTTGATTGAAAAAATAAATTTTTAATTTAATGTAAAACTAACTTTTTAAAATTTTGTACGTTAAGGAAATTTAAGGAGATATTTAGCTCATCGGTTTTTTTCTTATGTACAATACATGATCAAAGGACGATAGAAATGTTCCATAAGTTTTTTAATTTTTTTTTTTTTTTTTTGTATATTCATTTAAGGATAAATAAAAGATGAGAATTAAATTTTTTTGTTTCATTGGTAGAGGAAATGTTTAGTTAGTCATCGTTAGTCATCGGTATTTTTTTTTATGTACACGCAAGAAGGACGATAGAAATGTTCTATAAGATTTTTTTTTCTAGACGGACAACGCGGGTTGCCTCGCGCAAGCAAGATGGAGACACTCGCCCCAAAAGTGTGGGCCAGATTATACTTGCCTCACCGACACAATGCTCGAATCTCGTCGGGCGATAAGATCGGATCAAGCACACGAATTCGAAACTTTCCGAGTTGTAATTGTTCATTTTTTTATAATAGTACATTAGTTTTTATATTAGTATTTTTTATATATTAGTATATTTTTTATATTAGTATAATATATTTTGAGTTCGATTACAAGACTCCGTTTTAAATTTAATTGAAAAAATACATTTTTTATTTAATGTAAAACTAACTTTTAAAAATTTCATACAGTAAGGAAATTTAAGGAGATATTTAGCTCATAGGTTTTTTTCTTATGTACAATACAAGATCAAAGGACGATAGAAATGTTTCATAAGTTGTTTTATTTCTTTTTTTGTATATTCATTTAATGATAAATAAAAGATGAGAATAAAATTTTTTTATTTCATAGGTAGAGAAAATATTTAGTTACTCATCGGTGTTTTTTTTGTTTTATGTACACGCAAGAAGGACGATAGAAATGTTCTATAAGATTTTTTTTTTTTCTAGACAGACGACGCGCGTTGCCTCGCGTAAGAAAGATGGAGACACTCGCTCCAAAAGTGATCGAGGGTGTGGGCGAGATGAGGAGTGACACCGACGAGACCGTGAGCCTCGTCCGGATAGCTTATCTGCTCGAACTGTATGTCGGCGACGGCCAAACTCCTGCCGAGTGCCATCGATTGCTGATAGTGCACGTTGTCGTCGCCCGTCCCGTGAATCAGCATGTACTTTTTGCCACGTATACCCTCGACTAATCGTGTTACGTCGCTGCGATTGTAACCGGCCTCGTTGTCCTCCGGGGTCGGCAGCCCCATGAATCTCTCGGTATAGATCGAATCTGTTAAATCAATCAAACCGTTGAAATACCAGAATTGTGGAGAATTTTTTTTTTTTTTTTTTTAGGCGTTTTTTCAATTAGGAAGCGCTCGAAATTCTCGCCGGATCTAAATCGAATCAGTTAAATTAATCAACCCTTTGAAATGACAGAATGCAAGAGAATTTTTTTTTTATCAAATCTGTTAAATCGATCGACCCGTTGAAATATCAGTATTGTGGAGAATTTTTTTTTTTTTTTTTCAAGGCGTTTATCCAATTAGGAAGTGCACGAAATTCTCGCCGGATGTAAATCGAATCAGTTAAATTAATCAACCCTTTGAAATGACAGAATTGAGGAGAATTTTTTTTATCGAATCTGTTAAATCAATCGACCCGTTGAAATACCAAAATTGCAGAATTTTTTTTTTTGTCAGGCCAGTGTCCTATAGATAAATACACGAAATTCGGACCGGATCAAAATTTTTCGCTGGAAATGTGTGCTTGGTTTAGTGAAAATTAATAGCAAATTAATTGATCGTTAAAATCGCGCGAGAAATTTGTTATATCTTTCGTACCATAATAAATCCAGGACGACACGGGCGCAACGGAAATGCCGCATTTGAATATTTTCTCGTGATCAGTGGCGAGTACCATAGCGGTAGCGAAACCACCGTAACTCCAGCCCCATATGCCGGTTCTGTTCGAGTCGATCCAAGAATAGGTTTCCTGTAGTTTTCTGAAATGACGACGTTAGCGATCACCCTTAACGTGGCGCGAGTAGTAGAGAGGCATGTGCGGTCGGACAGCGGTAAGAAGCCTCCATGCGTGGACACAGTAAAATCGGGACTAACATTTCTTGTCCGTAAACGTCCATAATTCTATTCGCATTAATTTTATAAAAATGTTGTCCATTTTACAAAAAGGTTGTCCACTTTACAAAAATGTTGTCCATTTTACAAAAAGTTTGTCCACTTTACAAAAATGTTGTCCATTTTACAAAAATGTTGTCCATTTTACAAAAATGTTGTCATTTTACAAAAATGTTGTCATTTTACAAAAATGTTGTTCATTTTACAACACGTTGTCCATTTTACAAAAATATTGTCCATTTTACAAAGAGGTTGTCCATTTTACAAAAAGGTTGTCAATTTAAAAAAAAGGTTGTGCATTTTACAAAAAGGTTGTCCATTTTTCAAAAATGTTGTTCATTTTGCCAAAAATTTTTCAATTTTACAAAAATCTTATGCATTAAAAAAAAATCTTGTCCATTTTACAAAAATCTTGTCCATTTTCCAAAGCCTTGTCCACTTTACAAAAGTCTTGTCTATTTTACAAAAATCTTGTCCATCTTACACGTCTGTTAATTTGACAAACATTAGTTACGAAATTGATTGCAACAAGAAAATAATCGTTGACGTTTCTGGACAAGAAAGTTTGTTAAACGTGCAAGTATCTTTTACTGCGTTGTTCCAAAACCAGTATCGTAAACTCACTTCGTCACCGCTATTTGGTCCTCTATCTCGACGGTCCCCAGAGCTCGGTATATCTCGAAGAGCATCTCGCTACCTTTGTACGCGCTTCCTCTGCCGTCGATCTCGGTCCAAATGACGCTGCGATTTGTCGTATAATACGAATGGTAGCTGAAAGACGAGGTGTCCCTTATCGCCGCAGTATTCGGACCGGCGTAGCTGAAAATAAAGCGATAACGATAATCGTCGATTATACATTTTTTTAAAACGATTTATAAGATGAACACGAGGGTTGTTACGTTATTACGTAAAACAATTTTAATAATGCGATATTTCGCGCACCACGCGCGTGCAAATTAATTCGATCTCCGCACGTGGAGGAGAGGGGGGGGTTTAAGGGGGTTCGGTCGGTTGTTCGGGCAAATTAATATTTGACGCGATTACATATTCCGCTCGTGCGAGCTCGATGCGAGAACGAGCTGGATATACCGTGGGAATTTAATTAATATTTCTTCGTTTTAATTAGTCATTTAATTTAACTTACACCTGCACGATCATCGGATAGCTCAGGCTCTCGTTGAAACCGGGCGGCAGAGCCATCCTCGCTCTGAGCATGTAACCATTGACCCGAACGTTTACGATCTTGTGTGTTAACTGCAAACGGCTTTTCAACCTGCGTCTCAGGTATTCGTTCGTCTGCCAGCTGTAGATCTTCTTGTGCTCCCTGTTGTAGACCTCCACCGTTGTCGGGTCCGGTCCCGAGCACGTCAGGATGTAGTTCGAGAAGTCCTTCGAGAACTTGGCGTCCGCGTACGTGCAGTTGTTACCTGGTCAATTAGATTTGTAAATTAATATTTTTCAAAAATCGCAATAATCAATATTCAAATAAAGAGAAAAAGATATTTCGCGCGTTTAGCAAACAAGCTCTGCGATCTTTTTCTCGTGGATTTTATAATTTTTAACTGAAAAAATAAAAAATACGAATTGGACAAAAGCACTCTTTGAAGGCTCGCAAGCTCTGCGGAAGGCATTAATTTTTTATTGTTACCTGGTCGAATAGATTTGTAGGTTAATATTTTTTTTTAATCACAATAATCAATATTCAAATAAATATTAAAAGAAGTTTCGCGCGTTTAGCAAACAAGCTCTACGATCTTTTTCTCGTAGATTTTACAAATTTTAACTGAAAAAATAAGAAAATAAGAATTGGACAAAAGCATTTTTTGAATTTGACATTGGGTGTTCCACCTTCTTTCGCTCAGTTTTCAATTTTTTATAACTAACATCTTTACATGAAGTACCGAGGTTTTGTTTTGTAGTGTCACAATGTCGGCTCAAAAGGGTTAAAGTTCGTCGTTTATTTTCCTTCCTTAAATTTTTGCTTCCTCATAGAGGTAGCTTTGTTTATTTTTCATTTTGCCGGCACGTACGAATTTTGTATTCGTTCTCTAACTCGGACCTGGCGTTCTGCGCGAGGGTTTACTTCGTGACACCATTTTACCACATTGTGTTGTCACTCATGAAAGCGGTCGTTGAAGTTAAGAATTTCAATTAAGTGTCTCAACCGCCATTCGGGAAAGAAAATAAAACATTTTCGTCGCGTACAAATTTTGTAACGAGACGTATTTTTGTTCCTTTTGTTATATAAGCATTTTCCAAGACGCCTCTTATCGTTATCTTTTCACTTTGGTCAGCTATTTTCCACTGCCTTGTTTATCGGATTTCTTTACATATGGTCTGTAATTGCGACGAACCCGTAATTACACCAATAAATAAATAAATAAATAAATAATATTATAGTCTACACAGTGAAACCGTCTAGAAACGTCCACAATTTTTTACTCGTTAATTTTCCAATCGAACCGACCCTTTCTAGTTTTACAAACAAAAGTACAAACTAAAATTGTCAATTACACGAGAAATAAAAGGGCAGTCTTTCTAATATTCAAACCCGAACACACGAACGATTGTCGTTAGTTAAAAAAATTATTTTCACGAAACTTCGTATACCGATTTTACGAAATTATTTTTTTACTGTCTATCAAAGGCTCAGAAGCTCCATGGAAGGCTTTAAGGAGGGAGTCTCGCTGCGCGCTGAAAATTGCTAATACTTCTTGATGGTGTAAAAATCTGAAAAAAAATCATGTATACTAAAGGTACTGAGAAGATTAATTTTGCATCGTAATAATTGCAAAATGTTATTAACGACTTCATCAAAAAATTAATTGGTTAACAACCAATTAAATTACCCGGCAACAAAACTTTTTTTTATGAAAATGATTAGTTTATTTTTCCGAATATGTATGAATTGTTTCAGATTTTTAAGTAATCGTTGATTTTTTATTTTTTTTTGATTGAACAAAAATCAACGATTACTTAAAAATTTGAAAAAATTCATACGTATTCAAAGAAATAAACGAATCATTTTCGTAAAAAAAAAAGTTTTGTTGCCGGTTAATTTGTTAACCAATTAATTTTTTGATGAATGTGTTAATAACATTTTGCAATTATTATCAGGCAAAATTAATCTTCTCAGTACCTTTAGTATACATGAATTTTTTCAGATTTTTGCACCATCAAGAAGTACTTGCAATTTTGTCTTATTGTTGTCGAACTTGTGCGAAGTCAGCGCGCAGCGAGACTCCCTCCTTAAACTCCGTCGTTCCTTTTTCGTCCCTAATTTTGTTTTTTTTTTCCTGCACGTACGAATTTTGTATTCGTTCGTGCGCGGGGAGAGGAAGAAACGGGAGAGTGAGCGAGCCAGGGGCTTACTTTATTTCCAAGTGGGACACGACTGGGAAGATTAAGGGGTAGCGGGTGAAGCGAGCGAGGAGAGGAAGCGCGCGCGGGTCGGTTTTCGAGGTGCCCGAATGGAGGTGTACGGCCGGCGACGTGCAAACGGCAGGCCGGAATTTCGAGCGGCGCCACGAGAAAATTACCTTCCGGTGTTAGGAGGATGCACGAGACGCAGGTCGGCCTCTCCCCTCCGTCCGCAGGCGTGGAATACAAATTTCTCTGGGACGGCTCGCCCGGTGCCGTGGCCAGATAATAAATTTTTTCGGTCGCCGGGTCGAGACCGAGAAGCGAGTGCACGGCCGAGACCAACGGACTGAGATCCTTCTCGTTCGTCAGCGAGCTGCCGTTCACCAGATCGTAACTCGTCACGTGTTTGTACCGACCGTCCATCGTGTTCGTCTCCTGGTACTTGAGGAGCAACAATTTTTCACCGTGAAGCTCCGGCTTCGGTATCTCGAGCCAACCCTTCTTCTCCTCCAACTTCAGCAGGTTGGTGGGCTTTCCAGTCCTGGAGTAGGAGACGAGCTCGGCAACGTTCTGGACACGGTTCGTCCATATCGCGGCGACGGAGTCGTTCGTCAACCAATTCACCGTGTAGAGTATGTGATCGCTGAAAAAAAAATATATTATGAAATGTAAATGTCGTGGGATTGTTAAATGGTAATTATTGATACTGGGGTAGGCGACGAAGTCAATACGAATTGTTGAATTTTACCGAGGTATCGTTCGAGGCACTTAAGGTCGGGGTAAGGTATTAAACTTTTTTTTCTTTTTTTTTTTAATGAATGTATAATATCTCAAGAATAGACACCGCAAATAAACTTTTTTTCGAGGCGCCTCCGAAGATTCACTGTCACTCCCTCAATTTTGAATATTTTGCAATGAAAATTTAGGAAACTGTTGTTCAAATGTTATATTATTATATGGAAATTTACTGAATAAACGAACAGTATCTGTATCGCCAAAAAAATCTTAAAAACATGCCTTTTTTTAGTCATTGCTACGTTGATGGGTCAATTTGTTCGTTGGCTTTTCTTAATTTATACTTTTATACTGGCGGTTGTCTGGATTGCGTGGTTTAGAACATATGGAATGGTGAAAATTCGAGGCACTTAAGGCCGGGTAAGGTATTAAAATTTTTTTTTTTTTGCTTTTTTTAATGAATGTATAATATCTTAAGAATAGACACCGCAAATCAACGTTTTTTCGATGCGCCTCCGAAGATTCACTGTCACTCGCTCAATTTCGAATATTTTGCAATGAAAATTTAGGAAAATGTTGTTCAAATGTTATATTATTATACGGAAATTTACTGAATAAACGAACACTATATGTATCGCCAAAAAAAAATCTTAAAAACATGCCTTTTTTCACCGAATTAACCTTACCCCGCCCTTAAGAGTAGTAATTGCTAAGTTGATGGGTCAATTTGTTCGTTGGGTTTTTTTTATTTATACTTTTATACTGGCGGTTGTGTCGGCTTGCGTGGTTGCCTGGATTGCATAGTTTAGAACATATGGAATGGTGAAAATTATGGGATATAGAATGGAATTTCGAAATTTCGAAACTCGTCCTATATGCTATGCAAACTGGGGGGGTGAAAGCTTCTCCAAAACGGGGAGTTAGCTTGGGGCGGAAAACGGGACAAACCTCCAAACCAACGAATAAATCCACAATTTTCCAAAATATATATAAGATTGTATATTCTCGAGATTTTGGCTTTCATATCATACATGGATCATACATGGATTTCGAAAATCCGAAATCCATGTATGATCTCCCATACGCTATATTCGCTAGATTTCGGCTTTCATAGCATATAGAAGTGGTTTACAAAAATCCTAAATCACTCCCATACGTTGTATTCTCGATCAAAACGATTGAATTATCTATATCTTCAAATATTACATGCCTCGTGTTTTTGATGCACCACTTGCAATTTCTGTGTAAAGACGTTATGCCGTCAAATAAAATTACTATTACAATACTAACTTTTATTAGATGAATGTGTACTCACCGGGTTACCACGTCGATGGGCGCTTTGAGGGAAACGAGCTTCGAGTTTGCGTCCGTCAGGTCTACGAGGTTCAGCGACACCTGAGGATTCTTCGTGCCGACCTGAATTTTAAAAAAATGCAAATAACCCAACAAAACAAGATTCCGGTGTAAAATTTTAATTTTTTTATTACGATCAACACTGAGCCGTTTTACGCGCCTCTTCACCAGTCATTTATTTTTTGGATCGATATTTTTGTTTCCTGTGTCAAGTTATTTCATTCAAAAGAATTGTACTACGAAAATTGAAACGAAAATTGTACGAATTCCTAAACGCATCCCCTTTTGCAGCGAAATTCGTGGGGTATAATTATCGTAACGTTTGTTTACATCTCGCGATCTCTTCGCAATTTTCCTTATCCGGCCTGTTTCTTCGAAACGCGAATGGAAAACGCATTTGTAGGTAAAGGGCGCGTGTAGGACGATTCGGCTTATACCGAGGGAAAACGACCCGGCAGTGAGATAAAGTTCCGTTTAACTCGACCACTCGAGATAACCCTTTCATCCAGGCCACCGGAAACAGTACAGCGGCAAGGGGATGCATCCTAGCCAGCCGCCTCTCCCTGCCAGGACCTTTATAGCCCGTTAAAATGCTCACCCAAACGTCCACCAATCCCCCGCTTCTATTAGACTACCGGACGTTAGCTGCACGACAATTTTACCCTGCTTCGAGTCTCTTCTGCCATTCAACCCCAAATTCTCTCCCACTAAATTTGACACGAAAAAAAGAAGTTATCTCAAATTTTCATT
>JAPYZC010001819.1:0-17068 GCA_030522665.1 Ichneumoninae sp. A BG-2022a | reverse complement strand
AAAATGATCCGGATATAGATAACTAGGAAGTTTCGCGCCATTTCGTGAGTTGGATGACTGAATCAGCAAGATCTCGTGATAGTTTCACGATGACTATGGCCTTTTCGCTTCAGGTTCTCAGCTTCGCAGTCCGAGACGCTCGTGCCAATCGATTTCAAAGGCTCCTCTTGGGTCTCCGTTGGAACTAATTTTTGAGAAAAATTATCCGGAAATAGATAACTACGAGGTTTCGCGCCAGTGCTTGAGTTTGGATTACTCAATGGCTCAGCTCTCGTGAAGTTTGGCGGATCCCTTGGGACATGACACATATGGATGGGTTCGAGATAGAGTCGAGAGAAAAATTCCAAATTCTCCTTATCACGTTACAGATATCTCGGCGCTTTACGTCTTCAATGGTTATGGATACGTCTTTACGTCTCTTGCCGGTTGATGTGCAGAGAGAAGCTTCATTGAACCATGAGCATTCGAAATAACCCTTTATAAGTCACACCTCTATCCCCACTCTTAGGCGCCACCGCAGTAGCGTTCCGTTTCGCTACGGTTTCGGGCGGTCTGACTTATAAAGGGTCAAACTGCTTATTTCACCGGCACCTTTGGGAGAGTCCAAAGAGACCCTCGATACATCGTTGTGATCGATGAATTCCACGATAATCGAGAAACGTGACCAAACCTATCGAAACGGGTGCGAAAGCACTATCTGAACGTGTCCCAATGCTGAAACACTGTAGCATCCAGGGGTTCTCCAAGGATATGTGCTCGGATTCTCGCTACGAAAGATAGGACCAAGTTTTGCCATTTTCCCATCCCAACAGCCCAGCTGCAACAATCCAGCAATAATTTATTCTCCGTACGTAAGGCGGATCGGATATCGCAGGAATACAAGTACCGGAAAGAGGTCCGTGCGTTTTATACCTTTTTCCACCCACTCCCATTTGGCATCCGTATGGTCGGCACTTCGCCGAATCACCCGCGTCATCGCCGCAGTAGTACGACCGCCGTTCGGTCAGACCCGCCGCTCCGCGGTCTTCCGCTCGCCCAGAGACAACCATTGCGAAACGCTCGATAAACATTTAATATCGCAACGTGCTCGAACGTTTATCGCCAAACATTTTGCAACATTGTTCCCATGCACAGTAAAAAAAGTTTGTACTTTTTACAACAACTTATCGTCCACAATTTTTTATTTGTTCATTTTCTAGTTTTACAAATAAAAGTACAGACTAAAATTTTCAATGACACGGGAAATAAAATGGCAGGCTCGTATATTCAAATAAGTGACGAACGAGTTTGCCACTTATTTAATAAAATTATTTTTACGAAATTTCCTGATTTTGCGAAATAATTTTTTACTGTGCGGGGTCAGATTTAGGCACTGAATTTCCGACCAAGAATATCAAATTCACGTTTTGCCTTTTCTTTCTGTTTCAGGTACGTACCACAGATCTGATTGAACGACAATGCGAGCACACGACGGATTAACGAGAATCGGAAGTAGTGAGTTTTACATTAGTGTCCCATGGACGTTCCCCCCTCCCCCCCCCCCCCCTCTTTACCAGTTCCATGCATCTATCCGATGCGCGTCCTTTTTTCTTTTTGTGTCTCTTATTTTCGTTGCTTTCTTCTGACCGGTCCTTTTTTTGGTATGTTTTTTTTCGACTACGTACCCAACTGCGACTATAAATAACCCGATGCACATCCTCGGGATCTCCGGAGGGAAATGCGCCCCAGTGAAAAGCACGCTACTGTCGTCCGCTGCGCTGGCTTATACAGTTCTCTCCAGTCTCCCGTGTTAATTTACTTGTTTGCTATCAATGGAACGAAAAAAAAACGTACGCTGAAGCGAATAAAAATGGGGCTTTCCAGTGTTTCGGTGGTACGCAATAAAATTTTAACATCGGCCATTCGCCATCGTTTCTATTATATTTTTATTTTTCTCCCCGACCGTCCTTGCGGACAGTCGTTTCGCGAGCAAATCAGAGCGTGAGCTGAATCTCGTGACATGCAAACCCCTGCCCGGTTTTCTACCTCCGCCGTCCGGCCACTGGCTCAAGCCATTACATCACTCGAAAGCTCGGAGTCTCCGCAGCCACCGTCGCAACATCGTTTTTTATCGCTCTTTCTGTGCTCCAACAGAGGAGAAAAAAACGACGATAAACTATGTACGTCGGCTGAATTCGCGGAGACGTCAGCGCGTTCCACAAAGCGAATCGTTGAGAGTTGTAGAATGAGATTTTTCCAGGGTCGTCCGACCACGTCGTCGTAGCACGCCCGCGAGCTTGTTCCGTTTTCTCGATGCGGGCCACCGACCGTAATCCAGAAACCTACGACCTCTCGTCGAGGAGATCAAGTCCCTCCACTCTCCGCCCTGACCGTCCATCTGTTCGCGAACCGGCTCGCTTTTTTCAATCCCTCGAATACCTTGTTACATCGCTCGCCATTGAAGTCGACGCAAAGCAAATTATTCGGATGGCAACAAATTTCATTAACTCAAAGCTCACGGGGAACTTCGACGAGGCGACGTCGTCGGTATTCGTTGCAGCGCAAATGACGTTAGCCGACAGCTTTCATAATATTTCGTACAGTCGAGCTTGTTTTTTAATCGTTGTTCGCAGTTTCGGATTCTCGGTTACTGCAAGCTCGGTGGAAATTGTTTCGGAATAGTTGCATTTGGACTTTCCGATGAAATTCCACAAATAATTCGTTACGATATTTAATGTGAGTGTTGTTTCTCCGGCATTCGCAAAGTTAAGTCACGAACTTGTAAAAAGGATACTTTTCAATCACCAGCGTCAAAGAACACATTAATTTTTCCACATTAATTTTACATTAATTTTGTACATTAATTTACATTCATTTTACATTATATTATATTACATTAATTTTAATTAATTAGTGTACATTCATTTTTTTGGGCGAAATTATAATTTTTATTCAACATTAATTTTTTATTTCAACATAAAACGGGCCTACAATTTTTTTTTATATCCTAAATTCCTCGCAATAATTTTGATATTTTTCGGCTCATTGCCATTCGGTTACATTGTCTGTCAATGTCCCAGGAATGTGCGTGTGGATAGACAAGAAACAAATCTGTTGTTCCATATTTACCCTATTAGCGAGGGACGCGCCGCAATTCTCGTCATCGTTTCCGGAGATTTATACGTCAACGACGACGTCGTGGACGACGACGTCGTGGACGACTTCCCGCACACTCGAGTCAAAGTTAATTCCTGACAAAACAGTTCATTAAAACTTTTGTTCACGCGCGTGCTAGCGCGCGTAGGATAACGGTTACCGTGGGGACGCGTCCTTCCTCACGACACAGTTCGCCGAAAACTTGATGATCGACGTCTCGTCTTCGCGGAAAAACACCGCGTCTATGACGGAAAGCGCGTTGGCCACTCCCTCGCACAACATTTGTCAAATTTTATCCCGCACGGAGAAAAAAGAATTGTTGGCACAACAAGAATTTTGTCACCATAACTCACTTACCTACTTAACATAGTGACAACAAAATATTTTGCTGCGGCCGCAAATATTTTGCTGCGGCAGAAAATATTTTGCTGTGACAGCAAATATTTTGATGTGGCGGCAAATATTTTGATGTGGCGGCAAATATTTTGATGTGGCGGCAAATATTTTGATGTGGCGGCAAATATTTTGATGTGGCGGCAAATATTTTCCTGTGGCAGAAAATATTTTCCTGTGGCAGCAAATATTTTGCTGTGGCAGCAAATACTTTCCTGTGGCAGCAAATATTTTCCTGTGGCAGCAAATATTTTCCTGTGGTAGCAAATATTTTTGCTGCCTGAACAATAAATCATTAACGATCTACATTTTGTTAGAGAAACAGAACTACTTTTCTCCGTGCGGTAAAATGATAATTATTTAGTCGCTAATGGAAATCGCTTAATAACGAAACGAAAACGATCACCTACGCGGGCAGAAAGAGAGATACGGATGAAATATTATTACCTCGCTCGGGCATTATCAATATCGCCTTTATTGATTTCCATTTCTTCTTTTTTTTTATATTTCCCTCTTGAATATTGGCTTTTGCTGCACGTGCCGCGATCGACTGTAATTTATGAACTCTGCAATATCGCGCTCAAATGGATCGGCAAAGCCGTCTCTCGTAGCCTCTCCCCAACAACGGAATCTCAATGTCTGAAACTGATAGTCCTTTGAGGTGTCGCTGCTGCGCTACACTTTGCCTTAGAGCCACCGGCAGCAATAAACACTTGCGAAACTCTATAGGGTTGTACTCCGACGCTATAATACCTCCAAAGTAGACTTTCCCGTCGACGTAATATCCCGCTAGCAAAAGGGATTACGCGTTACGAGGAACGACACTAGCATAAAGTACCCTCGTTAAATCTCGCTACCTCATTCTACCGGGTATTCGAAAGGAACTTTCGAGCTCTAAAGATTTCGCTGATGTGGCACGGTTTAATACTATCCGAGGATCAACGTTCGCCAGTAAAGATACTTGAAAACTACGAGCAACTACGATGTTTACGCACATGAAACACCGTTACCGACCCGACTCATTATAGGTTTACTAGCAGGTAGTCGTGACTGGGGCGATTCGAGTGGAATTTAGAAACCGGAAATTTGCATTTCCATAGATTTACCGAAAATACGTCACTTCCGGTTTGAAAATCGAATTTTTCCGACCGGAAGTGGGTCCATACCGAAAGTACGTCACTTCCGGTTTGAAAATCTCGTTACTTCAACCGGAACTGACGTCATACCGGAAATAAGTTACTTCCGGTTTGAAAATCTAATTTTTTCGGCCGGAAATGGCTTCATACCAAAAATACGTACCTTCCGGTTTGAAAACCTCATTTCTGCGAGCGGAACTGACGTCATACAGGAGATGCGTCACTTCCCGCTTGAAAATCTCATTACTTCGACCGAAACTGACGTCATACCGGGAGTAAGTCACTACCGGTTGGAAAATCCAATTGTTTCGACCGGAACTGGCGTCATACAGGAGATACGTCACTTCCGGTTTGAAAATCTCATTCTCCGACCGAAAGCTGAAACAATACCGGGAAATACGTCGGCTCGATAACATGCAAGATCAATATATCCAACAAAATTAAATAGACATGTTGTCTTTGAGGGTAAAACCGACACGTGTTGCGTCGTTCGCTCGACAACCTCACCGTCGTCGAGTTGCGGTCGAAAGCCCCCCCACGTACGTTCGCCGTTCCGAAATTCGAAATAGCAATTAATAGTTTATTTATTCAACACGGATCGGATCGGGGGGGAAACCTGTCGCTGCAAATTGCGATAATGTCACATGACGCGGAAAGCACCGTTCCTCCCCGTCGTTCGGCAGCGGGCTAATGCGTCCGCGGGAGCGAGAGAGGCGGCCCGAGAGCTCCGACCGAATCGCCGGCATTGATGCCAATCCTGGCTCGTGCACGCTCTATGTCTGTATATACGTGTACAGTTAGCCGCTAACCATTCCGTTAGGATTTCGTGTGCGACTGCGGTGATGGCAATGGCAGCCGGCGGTTTGGGATCTCTCTCGTCTGTAGATTCCCCGAAGCTGCGTCCTCCGACAATGTTTGAGTGACAGTACACCACCTATCCACGGGTCTCACGACGCACCGTGATTCTCTTACGCGCGGCTTCCTCCCCGCACACCGACGCGAACGCGAACGCAATAACTCGTCTTGGCGTGCGTTTGCCTTTGGTGTGGCTTTCGCGGAATTCGCTCGCAGTTCCAACGCTGCACACGGCGGGTTTCCGTCTTTCTCGAAGACTTCCTGCCGATCGACATTTCCAAGATTGCCGCGCCTACGAGGAAATCTTACGACAACACGATCGGATAGACGACGGTTCTCATCTACGTTGGATTCATCGCGGAATGTCGTTCAGAGGGTCGGCAGGGAATACATCGGGAGAATCGAGGATTGCTGTTTTGGTTCCCAACAGCGAGGCGGGCTTTGCTCCGGCCGGTGGTTACAGCCCAGCGCTGGCGCGATACTGCGCCATGCTCGGTTCGTTCGGCTAGTTTGAAGCTGAAGCTGATCTGCGTTCAGAACGTTAAGGCAGGGAATACGTCGGAAGAATCGAGGATTGCTGTTTTGGTTCTCAACAGCGAGGCGCGCTTTGCTCCGGCCGATGGTTACAGCCCAGCGCTGGCGCGATACTGCGCCAAGCTCAGTTTGTTCGGCTAGTTTGAAGCTGAAGCTGATTTGCGTTCGGAACATTGAGATAAACGTCCCAGTGACCGAAGACCCCCCCCATGGGCGGGCAAAGCATGCGTGCAAGAGAGACGCGAATACGATGTTTTCATGCATGTCCGGGAACTGGGACATCGCCCTTAGGTGTGCGGCCTCTGGTACTTTTACCTTATTTCGTGTAGTATTCGGAACCTTATTTTTTTCATCGCCTGGCTCAGCAGCTCGTAAAACCGTTTTATAAGTAAACAATTGATAACGGCGATAGTGTTGCGCGCGCCCTTAAGCCGGCACCGGTCTGAGAACCGTTTGGCTGGAAGGTCTGAGTCGGATGCTCCGCACATACGGAAGCGCCGTGAAATTTACTGTCCAAGTCGGGGCGATACATCAGGCAAAGTTACTCCCGGGTCGTAAACGTCGAAATATATCAATAGTTGAGCAAGCATTAAATATCGGGCGTTCGCCGAGCGTTTGAAAGTGCGAGAGAGGGAGTCGGTGGTTTGCTCTTCGGCCCCGGCTCATCCCTGCTGGTCCGGGCCGCACCGTCGTCGCCTCCCTCGCCCTCCGCTGCCACCCTGGTTTTCATCCCTCTTCCGCCTCCTTCACTCTCTTCCGTTACTCCGCTGATTCTGGGCCGACGGTCGCAACCTCCGAAAACCGTTCGGTTAGTTTCGACCTCGTTCTACCACCCCCCCTCCCCCCACCCCACCCACCCGACACTCGATAGATCGGTGAGCTGCAATGAACGAAGCACCGGTGGAAAATTAATGACCCTTTTATTCCTTCGGACCGTTATATGCCGAATTGTGCGCGGATATGTAGGGTAAAGCGGGGCAAAATGGGGCAACGGGGCAAAACGGGGTTTTTGGGCAAAACGTCATTTTCCAATAATTTTTGGATGCCCGAATTGGCCCTTGACGTTTTTGGGCAAAACGTCATTTTCCAATAATTTTTCGATGCCCATACATCAGGCTTTTCGCCAATCAACGTTATCGTTTCAATCCGGTATGAAATTGTACGAATTCTACTATGATATTTTTTTTTCTGTGCACTCTATTTTTATTTTTGGAACTGTGTCCTCGCGTCCCTTTGTTTTCATTTTGCGCGTCGAGCGTCTCCAGCTCGTCGTAGTGTTGACACATATACGAGCCCCACTCAGTCATATAACAAATTTATTCTTACAGAAACAAAGGCCATTTTTCTGCGTTAAGCAAATCGCTCCAAGCGAAAAATTTTGCTACGTTTACAATCTGGTTTTCTTATCCCGATAGTAACAATCTAAATTTGTTACGATAATAAAAAAATCTTGTTGTAAAAACAATTTTTTTCAAAATCCGAAAGTTATTGGAAACTTGCCTTTTGCCCCATTACCCCGTTTTGCCCCACCGTCCCATTTTGCCCCGCTCCCCCCTTCGTACAGGAGCTCGGGGCGTGTAACGCGGCGAAACTACCGAGACCCCAGGGAGTCACGGGAACGTACATCGCCCACCGGATTACAAACCGGAACAACTTTGTCGACTACTTCGTCGATCCCGTCGCTCGATCAGTTGAGTCTCTTCACTCGCATGGCTTCGGCATTCGCGACTTCCGATTCACCGATCCATCGAGCAATCGAGTGTTTCCATTGTGCTTCTCGCCGGACCGGAGTTCTCCGGAAAGCTACGGTCCGACGATCTTTCCGGGCTCACCGAGTTTCGGCTGGCAGGAACCCGTTGGCTGTTTATCGGACGGTGGGGAAAGTCTCGTGAGCGGGAGCTCACGAGACCTTCCCCACCGTCCAAGCTACCCACGAGGGAAACTGGGACGGTCACTGAAACTGGACCGTTCTACTCACGGATATTCCGAAGTTTCCGACTAGAGGATAATAATTATAATCACGAAGGGCGAAGCGTTGATTGGCGATTTCGGCTTTCTTAATGCCTCTTCAATGATTCAATGGCAAAGTTCCCCGATAAATTCATGATATGTTCGCGCTGTTGGCGTGGAGCGCCGAGAGAAATATATCGGCTTTTGTCAAATCCGGTGACACTGGCTGGGTATGGTCCGACGATCTTTCCCAGCTTACCGAGTTTCGGGTGGCAGGAATCCGTTGACTGCTTATCGAATGGTGCGGAAAGTCTGGTGTGCCGAAGGTACACGGTAAAAAAAAATTGTAGCTTGTAAATTTGTACAATTTTGATGAAAAATTAATATATTTTTTCATCGAAATTCAAGTAAATTATAAAAGTTTAAATATTTTTGTAGTGAAATTAAAGCAATTTATTAAAAATAAAGTATTTCCAAGGTTTCTAATACACCGAACATTAATTTTTCGTCACAATTGTACATTAAATTTAATATACCAGTTTTTTAATAAAAAAACTTCCAGTCTGGTACATTAAATTTCAAACGATTTTTTTACAGTTTACCCAGGACGGATACTAGGATGGTTATTGAAACTGGATAAAAGTTTAAGTACTTTTGTAGTAAAATTAAAGCCATTTATTAAAAATAAAGTATTTCTAAGGTTTCTAATACACCGAACATTAATTTTTCGTCACAATTGCACATTAAATTTGATATACCAGTCTTTGAATAAAAACTTCCAGTCTGGTACATTAAATTTGAAACGATTTTTTACAGTGTACTCAGCACGGAAAGTAGGACGGTTATTGAAACTGGATCATTCTACTTATGGATATTCCAAAATTCCCGAATCGAGGATAATTATAATCACGAAGGGCGAAGCGTTGATTGGCGATTTGATTTTTCTTAATATCTCTTCAATGATTCAACAGTAAAGTTCCCCGGTAAATCCATGATATTTTCGCGCTGTTGGCGTGTATTGTCGAAAGAAACATATCGGCTTTTATAAAATCTGACGACACTAACTGTGTATGGTTCGACCTGTTGACCTTTTATCGAATTTTGGGGAAAGTCTGGTGTGCCGAAGACACGGCAGAAACTGGGCCAGTTACTGAAACTACACCGTTCTACTAATGGATATTCCGAAATGAACGACTCGACGACAATAATTATAATCAGAAAGAGCGGAGCGTCGATTGGCGGTTTTAGTTTTCTCAATCTCTCCTCACCGATTCAACAATGAAGTTTCCGATAAATCCACGATATTTCTGCGCTGTTGGCGTGTTGCGCCGAGAGAAATATATTGTACGTCGGCTTTTGTGAAATCCGGTGGCACTGGCTGTGCACTGGCTGCGCGCAGCCTCAGGGGGTTTGAAGCCCGGGGAGTCGGGACCCGCGTCGAAGAGAATGGGGAAGAGACGGAACGAAACAAGCAACCGAGAAAGATAGGTCAGAGAGTCGAAGGTGCCGTTTCGCGTGGAAACGTTAATCCCCCTTTTCGAGCTCGTTAAAAACTTGGGAGTGCGCACGAAACCAGACGACACACAAAACTTTGTGGAACGCACCGCCTTGTCACGATGTTCATAATAGAAATGAAAGGATGCACGGAAAGAAACGGCACACGCGGATGCAACGAATCATCCAACCGTGCATCCCTTAGTCGCTATCCTTTCCAGCCTGGCGAAGCCGGATTTCCACCGAGCTGAAAATCAACCCCGTTTTTCAAAAAAAAAAAAAAAAAAAAACAAATTTCGCTTGGTGCATTCGTTTGTTTCCTCCGAACTGCCAACCGCCAGTCGCCGAACTGAATTCATCTGGTGATCCCTCTAGTTTGGATATCGTTGAGACATTTTTGCATACATTTTTTAGAAAAGTCTTCATTCATTCATAATAGAAATGAAAGGATGCACGGAAAGAAACGGCACACGCGAATGCAACGAATCATCCAACCCTGCATCCCTTAGTCGCTATCCTTTCCAGCCTGGCGAAGCCGGATTTCCACCGAGCTGAAAATCAACTCCGTTGTCCTCGAAAAAAATAAAAAAAATGTCGCTTGGTGCATTCGTTTGTTTCCTCCGAACTGCCAACCGTCAGTCGATGACCTGAATTCGTCCGGTGTTCCGTCCAATTTGGATAATGTTGGGACATTTTTTGAATACATGTTTATAAAAGCCTTTAACTGGGGCTTGAAACATTTTCGCCCAAAGTGTTTCGATCGTGGCGATTGGGACAGCTGTCCAAAAAGAGGAGTACAAAATAAAGAAAGATCGTCATTCGCGTTGGCTTCCTGGAAGTTCGGATGCAAATAAAGTTCGTTAGATCGCTAGGGATTCAATTGGCTGGAGCTTTGGTAGGAGGAATCTGTCCGTCAGTGCTTCGGCCCCACGGAAGACGAATGGATATTCAAGACCAAAGGAAAAGCTTGGTTTATTCATTCGAGTGAGTTTGAACGAACAAAAATAGTCTCATAGTCGTTTGCGCGGTTGGAGTTGGGTTCGTTTGGGGAGTTCGTGCCAAATTTGACCATGACTCTGATATCTCCGTTTGATTCCGCTTAAGTGCTGAAATCTAATTAGCGACTAGCGAGAGCTGCAGCGGGAAGATAGAGGGGATTCTCGAGTAGGAGTCATATGCATATATATATATATATGCAAATATATATATATATATATATATATATACAAACTGGATCCGTACTAGAATGCCTGTTCTATTGATCTCTGAACTGCAAGCCTTTGTTCCGGTGATGAAGTACACTCGCTCCGACGATCGTATCAATACACCTTGCAGTACACTTCACACATATCTACAATGTTATTTTGTCCCGATTATACGTTAGTACACAGTAAAAAATAATTTCGTAAAATCGGAATGCGAAGTTTTGTAAAAATAATTTTGTTCTAAACTCGTTCGTCACTTATTTGAATATACGAACCTGTCCTTTTATTTCCCGTGTCATTGACAATTTTAGTTTGTACTTTTGTCCGTAAAACTAAAAAATTAACAAATAAAAATCTGTGGATCTTTGAGGACAGTAAGTTGTAAAAAGTGCAAACTTTTTTTACTGTGTATATAATTACTTGTCCGATATATCGCCATCGACGCTTCCATGGACACGATAAAATGGAGTTTCATTATCGAACATAAATGAAGAAACTTATACGAACGGTTTTCCCAGGACTTTTTATCGCTCAGAGTTAATAACGATGCTACGTTGGATGTTAATAATCCGCACGTGATTTCGGAATCAAGCACGCGGAGCTCGCCCAGGACACACACAGCGTATACGTGTGAAATTCCGTGGTTTCCAGTTATGGGTGCACGGACGATAAAACGCCATCTATCCAATCTCGCTGAGGCATCGATACTGCTCGGCGAATAGCGAGAAGAGGCGACGCTGGAGGGTGAGGGTCGATAATAATCAAAGTGGTCAATAAGCTCGTAAAGTTAACTGCGGGGGAGTTGGATATAATTTATATTTGACCGGAGTGTCGGGTTTCTATGGCTGCTCAGTTAATAGAGAAAAAAAAGAACAGGGAACAAAAAAAAGTTCATCGACAAAAAGAAAAAAAAAAAGAAAACGATTTCACCAATTTCGAATAATTCTCAATTCAAAATCGCATTGAGGAAATGCATAAAATTTGCGATCTGAAATGGCACAGCGGAGCTCGCGGCTTTAACCGGGCTTTGCTAAAAGTTCGTCCGGTTTCGCATCCGCGAAGAATTCTAATCAAACTTTGTCAGCGGAACTGGCGAGTAATGCGGGCTTCTTTTCCATTATTCTTTTATCCACTTTTCCCTCGAACGTATTATCATTGGCCTTTGAGACAGAACCGAGTGTACTGAGCCGATCGCGCAGTCGGAGCGTTCTCTTTGTACTTCACCGTGCCCTTTTTTGCAGCTTCATCGAGAGTTGGACTTTGAGGCCGATGAAGATTTTTCGGTTCCTGGCGAACCTCTCGATAATTCGTTTCCCCACCCCGTCGTTAATCGTCGCGTGGCACATAACTGCTGGAGCCACAGCCCCAATCGAGATCGAGCCAACCCAGTGCGCAGCTTGATCGTAAAGCTCAGCCGTAGCGTGGCCGAATTAAGGCTGCCACCTTCTTCACGGATCTTCACGGACCATTTGATCGCCGAGTTACCGATCAGCGGCGATTTCTTACCGCACCAAACGCTCCTGCCTGACCTCGTTGAGAATTACACTCCGTCAATGTTCACAATTGCAAATCATCGAAACATCGACGACGTTAACGCTTCAAGTGCTGGTTCCTTGTTCAATGAGGACCTAGAATTTGCTAAGACTCAACCTTCGTACGAACCGATTAACAAGTTAATGTGCTAAAAAATCAGACATGGTCATTTGCGATCGGTTTGCACCAGTTCTTCCCTTGTTCAGTTCGATCGCAGTATTCATAAGACGATAGCTTATCTTTTTTTCCGGTGAACCTGACTCCTAATCCAAACGAGGATAAACGTAGTTCAGCAAACATTTTTTTCCTGCGCTTGCAAATCCTCATATGCTTGTTTTTTTTTAAATATATTCCTCTCATTTTGTTTTATTTAGTATTATTATTATCTCATCTTGGTTTACATGCCTGTTTTTCTTCTACATTATCTCACTAATATCAGCGAACAACCTTCTGCTGCTCTACATATAAATGGGCATGAGCCTGAATTATGAAATAAAAACAAAACTCGAAGAACCGACAAGTCCAACTTGGGTCGAACGCGCGAAACTGAATGAGCTGTATCTACGAGCGAGAGACCCAAAGAACAACGTCAGAACCAAAGCCCATGACGCGGATAGTGTTTATCAGAGATCGCTACGCGGGCTGCACTCGGCGATACAAGCACTAGCAGTCGAACAGGCAGTAGCCGGAGCGGTATTGGAAGGAGGGGATGAGATGACGAAAAATGCGAGTAGCGGCAGCGTGGTCGGGGGGAGCGAGTGGGTGCGAGGGGGTAGTCGAGGCGGCAGATGATCGCGAGGATAGTTGCCCGGCGGTGGGCGAGCGAGTGAGCTGGCGGTAAGGTTGGGTGGGTGGTTTTGTTCGAAAGGGGAGGGACGGGGTATGGCACGGGTGGCGCCGCAGGCCGCGCCGTCGCCCAGCATCCCTCGTTTCTCCCGTCGTCCCGCCGCCGCCGCCGCTGCCGCCGCGAAGGCGCACCCTTCGGCACGCCGAGCGAGAGAGAGACTCTATCCGTCGTGTCCGCGTAGTCATACGTTGGCCCGTTGCGAGCCGCTCTGGTAACACCACGCTTGCCACTCGTCTTTTCGTAACCCACGCGTTTTCCCATTGCCCGTAAGCGGCGGTTCTCCGTGTGTGTGTGTCTCTCCTCTTCCTGACCCAGATATAGTCATACTATAGTCGTATCGGGAGTCCAATTCGCGCGCACCGACCGGGGTGAAACGCGGAGACCCAGTGACCCTGCTGCGATCATCGGTGGTCGAGGTGCTTATCCGCTTTCGCGAGTCTTTCGACCCTATCCACAATTGTTTCCATCAAACGATGTTTCCATGAGTTCCCTCTCGTCATCGGCCACCCGGACGCGAAGTTTACGCGAGTGCACCTCGGAACGTTGAGAAATCGTCGACAGCGCGAAGCCGATTTTTCATTGGATGTCCATGATCTCATGCATCGAACAAGTTTTGACAACCGCAGTCGCGAAGGGCCTCGCTGAAGTGTCACTGTGGACAAACAGCACGAGCTTCGAACAAGAGAGTTCACCGGCACACACTCCACTCGTGCGACTCACATGGTGTCTCTCCGCTGTTTTGATGCACCTCCGCCTCCCTCGGCGTGCCAACACGGTGCAGCGCACTGTAACCACCGTCACTGCGGCTCGTTTCAACCGACGAAACTTCATCTGCCCCTCGTCTCCTTTTGACTCGGCCATTACCGCGGGGACTCTATTCATCCGGATGGATGGGAGATTCATTCGTAACTGAAAACCGGGAGGAAGCGCATTCGCTGAACTTGATGTTGAATCGTGCCCGGCGAGGAGCGTCGTTGACAACGCTGAACTCTGCACCCCCGGGGGGGTTTCTCATCTGAATCCTCGTCACCCCCGTCGTCGTAGTTGTCGACGACGTCGTCGAGAGGATTGAGTCTATCCAGGCGTCGGTGTGTATTGTACGGGTGGGGGGGAGGTTTGTGTGCTGGTAAGCATTGTGCCGAACCCCGGATGGTGCTTTCAATGGGATCGCAGTCAGCAGTTGTCGTGACACCGAGAGCAACGCCAGCAACGTCAATAACGTCAGCTCGAACTGTGGCTCCGAGCCGGGTGCAACCGCAATTCGACGAGGAGGAGCGACATTGACGCGTGTCAACAGACATACATCGGAGATTGGACCGGCCGGTGCGGATAGGGCTTGTTCGATCGATCGCACCGATCTACCGAGGGCTTCGGTAGGGTGGCGAATGCTTATCGGGTGTCGTTAACGCCGAGGGAACATCCCACTCGAAGAATCGGACGCTTATCTGAGAGCACGTGCCAATAAAACGATCAATGTCAGACCTAACCGGGTGATTCGAATTTCCGGAACGGTCGAACGTTCCGCCCGCGTTTGATGGCACGAACTCCGCTGACATGGTACGAATGGTCGTAGGTGCATCGACGATCGGGCGATAAAGAAGCGAGGACAAGTCAGCGGGAACTGCCACGTGCATTCAGACATGGATACCTTTTTAATAATAGGCATATGTTTCCTCTGCTACGAGGTCTGCGACCTTATAAGACGTTACGCAACGCCCGTGTCGACGAGCGAGATGAGCCAGGAAGCGGGGAACTCGGAGCCACCCTCGCCGAGGATCTACTCGATATCCCAGAAGATACAGAGTTCACCGGCTTGCTGCTCGCAGTAGATTCCCTCACCGACCGGATAACCTCGAAAGGACGGACGGATCGGTGGGCACTCGATGATCCCGATCGAATGTCGAAGATGTTGATCGCTCGCGTCGACTGATCACTTGGATCCAGAGGGAATCTTGTTTTTGGGAGAGTGTCGGAGCATCACTCCGATAATTCGGTGCATCGCCCGGGGGGCGTATCAGTGATCGTCAGCGTTGCTGGAATAGCTGCACCGGTTCCCGTACGGTCAGACCTGAGACGGTCGAATAATCAAAGTGCCGAGTCGGGACTGCCGGGCTTTGTCTGCAATCGGGAGATGCTTGGCGGTCGTGCCGATGAGACTGTTTGCGCAACCATCGAACTCATCGATCGAATGAATTCTAGAGGTTGATTTCTCGGACTGATGCTCGATACCGAATTTCGGGTGGCCGACTCCGTGACCCCGGGACGACCGGTGGCGGGGAATACTGTTAGATTCGGTGAAAACGGCGGTTTCGCTGGAGGCCCGCAACATCGAAGTTGCAATTTCACTGCCAGGAGAGCCTTCCGAGTGCGCCGGAAATATAGAGATACCCTAGCTCGCGAGAGAGGATTAACGTTAGTGAGGAACCCTCGTGAGTGATATTGAATGAGGTCTGTAAACTCGAGTGGAAGTACTCGGGAGTGAGTGCCGAGAGTGAGTGTGCCCCGACCTTCCTGTTCAAAGACCTCCCCTCCCCACCCCCCAAGCCACGTCACCTTACACAACTCGTATGCTCGCGGAAGCGGGTGAGATTTAAGGGGTAAGAATTTACCGCCTCTGTTTGCTTCCTTCCCGAAGTGACTGCAGCGAAGAACTTCCCTCCCCAAACTGAATTCTCTTGAAGCAATCGCAAGAATCTTGCCAAAAACAAATCTTGCACATCATTTTGTTGCTCGAACGAACACTGAGTCGCCGTAACGCCGTATTGAGGAAATCGTACGGTGTGTGTACGGTGAGTGACAAACTCGGTGATCGGCGAACTGTCTGGAAGTGGATCGTTGGACGGCAACATCCACCGATCAAACAATCAAAACGAGCGGGACTATCGACTGAGGCTAGTTAGTGCTCGTAGCGCGGTTCCGAAGCCCGCTTTCGCCCGATCCGCACCCCGTCCGTTGAACCACCGAAGCGAGACGACCCCACCAAGCACAACGGCAATCACCCATCTCAGACCTCTCTCTGCCTCTCCATCTCGCCGTACCACATCGGGAGATGTAGGGCGAGATACAGAGTCAACCGAATTGTCCGAGTCCTCGAGGCAGCCTCCTCTCTCCGTATATATATATGTGGGACAAATGTACGTCCCGACCAGGGAAGGAGAATGTGTGCTGAGGTACACCAATCAGCCTGGCTGTGAGCATCGCCCATCCGGATCCCCGACGCTCGGTTTGCTCGGGACTCGATAGATCCGGGTCATCCATAGGCGACACCGCCACAAAGGAGGAACCTCAAACGTGTCCCTTCATACAATATTCCATTGTGATTACGGTATAACGGACTGCACGTTTGCCAAGTAGCTGGTCCAGGCGCATAAATAGGTTATCAAAGCACTGGTACCTTAAACCGACGAGAGCCGGGAGGGAAGAGGGAAAACATCTCTGATGCGCGTCTCGAGAAACGGGACGACTCTGAACGCGAATGCGCTCCGCATCTGATGGGCTGCCGCTAGAACGTAGTGGAATACTCAGAGGAGAAACGTATCAACGAGTTTAGAGGGATGGACTCGCTGGACCGTCTAATGAGCGCGGCTCCTCATCATCCAGCGCTCACTGCTGCATCACGCACGCAAAACGCCTGTGTCCAAGCAAGCCTCTGCTCCGTCATCGGTCGAAAGGGACGTCACTTGACTGGAACTTTTTGCCTCACCGGAGACACCATGGAGGGCATCATACAGTGTCTCGTATTCCTGAAAGCATTCTCGGTAAGAACATTTTTGTAAAACCATTTTTGGATCTTTACTTAAGCGTAGGGTAAAAGTGGTGAATATGGCCCACCTCGGTTAAGGAGGGAGTCTCGCTGCGCGCTGACTTCGCATAAGTTCGCCAACAACAAGAGAAAATTGCAAGTACTTCTTGATGGTGTGAAAATCTGAAAAAATCATGTATACTAAAGGTACTGAGAAGATTAATTTTGCATAATAATAATTGCA